>VZTT01054296.1:41169-79963 GCA_013400855.1 Buphagus erythrorhynchus | reverse complement strand
CACCCTGCACCCCTCTGCACCTGGCCAGGTAACCAGAACCCCTCCCCAATCCAAGTATTTGCCCTGTGGACTAAAGGTCACCCCAGACACCATCCCAGACAGTGAACGATGCACAGAGTGCTGAGAGAACACATGCTTGTTTGTCTGAGTTTTCATACTATTGTGATCTGATCCAGCTCCAACCTAATCCTTGGGAAATTCCACAAGAAGGAGATTCATACTGTAAGAAGTACTTTGTAAAGCACTGGTAGAGATTTCCCAGCTTTTCCAGAGTCACTTGCTCACAAATCCAACCCCAGGTTGATTATTGCCTGAAGAAGGCAAACTAATCCACAGACACTGGGTGAGAGGAGCAGCTAATTGGAATGGCAGTGGCTGGAAATTCCTGGGTAACATCCCAGAGGTGATAACACATCATGGTGGCTGGCATGTATTCCAAGGCATTTGCCCACTATCAATGACCTACAAGCTTCTTTTATTCAAAAATTGTATCTAGATCTTCCTCACATTCATTACTCCCTGTGGTAAATTTCCTAAAAGTCTGTCAGTCCTGAGCTGTAGCTAACTAAATCCTAGACAGGAAGGATTTGCCAGTGATTTAAAAATTAAATTCCTTTCACCTCTCAGGTCTGTCCCTTCCTAATGAGACAGGAACTGCAAACATTTCCATGAATGCATGGAAAACTCCTCTATGAAAATACTGATGCTTGAGATATTAAAGACTGACCAGTTTGATCCAAGACACAAGGAAATTTTAAGGCCTTTCCTTACCAGGGCACAGGGTGTACAGGCTTTGGAAATCCCATCCAAACAGTGGGTGAGGCCCCTGGTGGGCTTTGGCTGGTCATACCCATTGGCATCACATGAGGAGCTGCAGACTCCAATCAAAGGCTCATTTTTTTAGCATTAAAAAGATGCACTTTAAAAGAGCTGAGACACAAGGAGACATGAGCAGGGGCACGCTGCAAAGCTGAGGAGGAGTTCACAACAAACATAAAACAGTGCTAGACACAGACCACCCTGCCAGCCCTCAAATGCCAGCTTTGGCCTCTAAGCTGTCAGTCTTGAACATTCCCTGTGCATGAAGCCTTCCTTTCTGCCTGTCCCCCAGTCATCAGCACTGAACAAAACCCAACCACACTGCAGAGCAGCTCTTTGGGAAGGAGCTCCTGCGCTGCTGCGGAGCGGGGTGTGGGCCAACGCCACTTCTAATTAATTTCATTCACAAAACTTGGATTAATTCGATGCAATTTTTTGGCACGCTATCAAATACGGTACAAAATTACATTAGTGTCATAAGAGGAAAGGATTAGTCGACAGACTTCTTTGAAGAATTGTGTTGGCACTTGTCTTTTTGTAAAAATGCCAGCAGCTTCCCTTCTCTCCAGGAATAGCCCATTTTCTCCTGGTCAATGAGGGAAATCACTGCTCAGTGAGGGTCTGAGCCAAAGCCTTTTGGAGTCTGTGGGAATCTTTCCACCGATTTCCATGGGCTTGAATCAGCTCTGAGCCACAGATGTCAGCTGCACTGACATCTTCCTCCCGCCCTTCGACACCTCCACAGGGTCATTTATCAGGTGGAGTGGAAGACTTTTCTCCTTTATTTTTTCCTAAAGCCTTAGTTATAGTAATTTGCTGCCAAACGAAGAACAACTCTGTAGCTATGGTGTAATTGCAAGTATTCAGGATGTCTGGGTTTAATTCCTGATCTTGCCACTGAGGTGTTTAAATGAGTTGATTAGAACCAGATCTGTCTGAAAATGCAGCACTGGCCCTAGGAGGCCCACACAGCCCAGCACCTTCTTGCTCCCAGCATCTCCCCCAGGTCCCAGCACTCAGGCAAGGGGGCCCAGGGACAGGGATGCACCAAGAGAATAACCCAAATAACCCAAGTGATGCAAGAAATCTGTAGGGAAGCGTGAAAACAAACATGCAGATTATGGTCATAGCCAAGGATAAGCTTAATCCTTCCTTTTTGTACAGTTTTTTAGCACAACAGGAAAAGGAGGATTTTTTTTCTATCCCCACTCCTCCTTTATTTGACTTGTACTTTTAGTCTGAGGCTCTTTGAGAAGGAAAAGAATTGCAGGCACTGCTAAGCCTGAGGCAGACACAAACCACTACCACTGAAAACAGAAAATCGACCACCTTGAACACTCATCTTCACTAGAATATTGTGTATACCACATAAATAATACTTGAATGGGCTTCTTGCAGTCACTGCTGTCAGAATGACTGGATATATGCTGGTTTAAGCAGTTTTGCTATAAATCACAGCTAGTTTGAGATTAAAGCTTTGTCCAGTCTCACTAGCTCTGCAAACACAAGTGTCACCATGAGAGGCCCCTACATCCCAATCTGTGCTGGCCTGAGCCCTGAAAACAACACCCTGGAAGAGATCTGCAGGGCCCTTGCACATTTGTATGGGCAGAGCAAGGGCCTAAAACTGGTAATTCTCTGCAGAACTTTTTCCATTGCTGTTCCACCAGCAATTTTTAATCGAGCTTTGCATTAATTAACCCAGCCTGAGGCTGGATCCCTGCACAGTGCACTGTCCCCTCAACAAGAACGGCTCCACGTGCTGTGCCCTCTGCCCGCCCTGCACCTGCCCTGCACAGGAGTGGTTGTGGGAGGCCTTGGCTCAGGCATGTTTGTGCTGGAAAGGGTGTGTGGGACATGTCCCCTGTGGCCCTGGGTCCCCTTGGTGGCACAGCTCCCTGTGCCACCACGCCTGGCTGCCCTAATTGCTGCTGTTAGGGACATGCTGCATGTCCAGCCATGTAAACAGTGTGATGCTCCCACAGCCATTCCTGCCCACTGACCTGTGCAAAAGCCTATTTTTGGCAACTGCTCCAGGCCACTTTACTGGGGGGGCTGTAAAGCACACAAGGCCATGCCCAGGGTTAGAGCCTTATCTTCAGCTGATGAAGGCATGCACAACACAATTAGATCAGCCTGATACCACTGAAAAGAGTCGTTTTTAAATTGCATCCAGCTCTGCTTGGATACTGCAGTTGGAGAGGAAGCAACAGAAAGAAACCAGGTTGGAAAAAATTATGTATTTCACAACAAACCATCTAAGTCTTACTGCTTTTGTAGCTGTAGCTTTCAAACAGCTTTTCCTCCACCTGGTTAAAGATCAACTGAGTATCAAAACCTCTGTTAGGCGGTTTGCTGAAGACAGTAGCCAGCCTCCTGCTACAAAATCCAACAAACTGGTCTCTCCAGTTTCCCATTGTGATTCACACCCACTGTTCCAAATGGGCAAACCCTGAGCAAATCGACCTCCCCAGCATCAGCCTGTGAATTCCTCAGGCCTGATGAAACTGGTTGTGCTCATGGCCAGGTGAGAGACATTTGTCTCCAGCAGTGATTCAGGCACACCGAGTCACTCCTGGGCTGCAGAGCAGCTCCTACTCCAGCTGGTTCTGGCCTCAGCACAATGGAGTGTGAGTGTCAGCAAGGTCCCTCAGAGCACACCAGTTGCAGGCCTGAGGTGTGCAGGAATGAGCAAACACACACATATCTGAGTCCATTGTCCTGGAAATGAATGGGCAAAACAAGCGAGGAATGGGCAGAGAGGCAGGACCTGGCTTTGGGAGCAGCCTTTGAAACAAGGGAGATGTGAGTAGCTGTGCTAAAGAAGAAGAGAAAACTGAACATTTGAAAACTGTCACTGAGGGCTTCTGAGCTGGGGAGCAGGGGAATGAAATGCAGCTAGAGAGCATCCCTGAAAACTGTCCAACATTTATCTCTCAAATAAGGATCCTCTGAGGGAACAGGCACAGGATTTACTCAACACTGGGGCTCATTAGGTCATTCTCTGCCTCTGCCCTACTGTAAGTCTGTGAGCAAGGAAGCAGAAAGTGTATAAATTCACAGCTTCATGTCTCTCCTCCTGCAAGTTCCTCCCTGGGGACAGCAGGATATTTGCACAGGAGTTAAAGGCAGACTATGGTCTCCATGTACTACATATTCTGGTGCTGGTCATTTAATTTAAACTATTGGTATTTATTAACATTAAATATCCTTGTGAGATAGATAATTTTTCCTATCGTTATTTATTTCAGCCTTTCCTCTTATCCTGAATTTTCCCTGATTTTGCCTTCACATTCCCTTCATTGAAACTATTCCCACTTTTTCCCTCCATTACACTGATCAATCAAACCTGAGTTGATGAAGACTGATGATGACACATCAGTTCTGTCATTCCAAGGGAAATACCACAGCATTGCATCAGCCAGTCTGCAGACCTGCAAGGTGTTGTAAGACCTGCTTTTGCTTAGTAACACACTAAAGGCTTACCTTTGTCCTGAAATAAAAACCAAATTTGAGTATGCTGTGTGGGCTATGACACAATACATCTGTTTTTAAAAATGTGTGCTTTCTGTCTGGTGTGATGGTTTGTGTTACCACTACAGCATTCCAGACAACTTCTGAGGTTTTCATTTGAAAAACAAACAGCTAAACCTTCAAAACCATGCTGACCTGGAATATGCTCTGCAAAGAACCAGAACCATATACACCAAGCAGGCTTTGCTATTGTTTGTATACGACTTTTAAGGAGTAAAGTCCATGTCTGTGGGAGTTTGTGTCCCTCCATAAGGAAGCGTTTCTGTGAATACTGAGAGCACTGATGAAAAATTCAGGTCACAAACAGGCCAGGATGTTTTCAAACTGCTGGTACTTGCAGCAAGCAGCCCTAATCCATTTCAATTCAAACATTATGGCAAATTTACAAAAATCAGCATCACAAGCATTTAAAAAATAATTTATTTTCAGATGATGTAGTACTGCAAATATCATCTTCTCCAACCAAGCAAACCTGACCCCAGGTGGGAAGCAGGTTAGTGCTGCCTTTACCAGGCTTAATGGCTAAACTCATTCTGTCTAGGGTCAAGGTAATCTGCACCTCTTTCTTCTTTTCTCGCCATTCTCCTCTGGAATCCTTATTTTATCCCTTCTTACCCTCTAGAACTGGAGACAAAATCTCTTCTTCTACCCTGGCCTATATGCTGAGTTTGGCCACCTCTGGTGATGGAGAGAATTCAGAGAAACTTGTGACCATTGCCCACAGAGCAATCAGGACCTGACATTTTCTGAGTTTTGCTGCCTTCATGCCAGCACTGCAGGGTCAGCTGGGACTGGGTCAAATTACCTGAAGGTTGGGCTCTTAGCTCTTAATTGCAATTTTCCAGTTCTAAATTTATGGATTATCACTGAGCTTTAAACGTGCACAAAGGACTCGAAGTACCTTGGCAAAGGGATGGTATGTGAATGTAATACCTCTAAAAGTTAATGTGCTTGATCCTTCTAGTGGTGATGAATGAAGCCATGAATGACTCCCAACAAAATTCTCTTAATGATCACTACAGTAATCCAAACCAGAAAAACATCAAAACCCCTTGCATGCTGTTCAAAGAGGGGGAAAAAAAGGTGAAAAGGTCTTGGGAATATAAAAAATGCAGAGAAACTATTGCATTGCAAAACAAACAGGTTCTGTTTCCACAGTTTTGCTAAGTTAGCTTGAATTAAACATTTTGTTCACTCAGTACAGTTGGATTGTAACTACATGAGCTTAAAGTAAAAACCATGTATTTTTGGGAAACACTCAAATTGCAATGAACTCCTTCTGCAAATCCTCTCCCAATGGGTGCACAAACCATGTAGCAGTTCTGTATATGAATATTCAGAAATTGCTGTAACGTTACCTAAAGATGTTCTAGTTAATCAACCAAATAGAGTCAGCAAAAGCACAAAGTACAGCCCAGAGAGCAGGACGGTGATTGAGCTGGTCATACCTGCCCAGCTCAGGCATCACCACTCAGATGTTACTCAGTTGTTCCAATTTAGTGACCCAAAATGACACCTTTTGTTTGACTAATGACAGCTCCCCAGCTGTGCTGGTCTTTACCCAGATTCATTTTCGGCTAAGTGTGGAGATTGAGGAGAGAGCACTCCATAAAGTGATACCAGCTATCACTTAACTGGCACAGAAAGAAACTGGACATGGCCACAGCAAAAGACACAGAGGTAGCACTTCTAGTAAGGTTTTAAAAAAACAAACCAACACAAACTCCAGACCCAAACATCTTTGATTCAAAATCCTCTATCACTCACCTGCAGAACACCAAACAGCTCCAAATCTTGCTGAGGCCAGTGGAAATGTTTCTGCCACCACAGCAACACTGACAACATGCAGCAAATGAGGCAAGAGCTATGTACAGAACTGTCACCCTTTAACAGGGAGCCCCGAGCACTTGGGAGGCAGATGGGACTGCTTGAACATCACTGAACAGGGATCCTGGAGTGTCATGTGGCAGGGCAGCAGTGCAAGACAATTGGGTGTTTCACATGCTTGGACATAACAGTGACAAAGGAGTCCTAGAAATGTTAGCTGAAAAGAGCAAGCATTTGCCCTTGGGCTCATGCCTATGTGCTCAAAACAAGGCTTGTGCTAAGATTAGGCCCAGATTATGCCTCCAGCTGGAGAAGTGAGGGGCAAGGCTGGGTGGCCTGTGGGGCAGGAGGAAGGCAGGGAATGAATGATTGTGGCTCTTGCCTACCTGCGGACGACAAGCTTCAGCTTCTTGTAGGAGCCCTTCACCAGGGAGATGGCCTCTCTCCTGGAGCTGCTCAGCTCCACCTCGTTGATGTTCACCACTTCATCACCAGCCTGCAGCTTGGAAGGCAGGGAATCTGCCTTCCCTCCCTCTTCGATCTGCACAGGAGAGAGGGGAGAAGTGAGATGGGCCTGACATGGTTTGGCTTTCACCTGCAGAGCTGAGCATGTGTTCCTGTTGAACAAATTGATATACAGGCCCCAAACTCTGCTCATGGATTAAAAAAACCCGGTCTCCCTTTTTCCAGCCAGCTCACCCAAAGGTCTGTGCTTGCCACCCCTACATTTCATATAGATGGGAGCTTAGAATCAGCAGCCAGATGAGTTCTGCCAAGAAGAACTGTTTAGAATAAGCCTGAAAAGTCTTTGGTATTTGGAAGCACTAAATGCCAGCAAAACAGCCACCAAACGAATGCCTCTTGATAAGAGCACCCAGGCACCAGACCAAGGGTAAAGCCAGGATTAGAAGAGCTTGGATGTGATTGTTTTTTTGTTCAAGCTCCCCTTTGGAATCCAGATGCCTGATGAACAACAGCTTCTTTCTTACTGGCCAGCAGCAAAGCAGGAGCACTCAGGTGTAGGTAGCTACTGAAGTGCATCATCTCTGCAGGGTTTTTCAGCTAGGGATATAAAGAAAGTAGATGATTATTTGAATTTTATGAGAAAGTAAGCAGTCTGCTCCAGGCTATGTAGTGTCAAGGCTAGAAGCAGAGTCCTAGGGCAACTCCCTCTGCTTTGTAGGGCCCATCATGTACACGACACAGTGACTCCCCATCCATGTGCCAGCAGAAATACATCAAGTCTGGAAAGAAGGCAGTGACAAGGCAGAGGACAAGAAAATCTGGCCCAGGATCTCTGAATTGCACCCTTATGCACTAACGCTCTCTCTCTGCAAAGGCATACACTAGCATAGCAGAGGGCTGGGTTAGGCACTGCAAATCCTGAGTTTCAGAAGACTCAGAGTGCCACCAGTTCTGAGTGCAACTGATAATTACTGTGACTGCACAGCTTGCCACCACAAAATCTGCTATTCAAAGCACCCGGCAGTCCCTGCTCAGCAGAGGCTGTGACCTGTGTTAGCAGAGGTCACGGGACCCACACTGCTGTGTAACATCTCCTGGCACAGCAGTATAACCACCTCCTTCAGGCACTCACCTTCCCAGACATGCTGCTGAGACAAAGAGCTGTGTCTGGACTGGATTCATGCAGGAAGGGCAGCTCTTTGCAGGGGTGCCATTGTCAGAGCAGTGAAATTGCACGCATACTTCTGGAAGTTGCTTTTATTTCAAGTCACGCCAAGCAGTGTGTAATTGAGCCATGCCCCAGACATGTAACTCAGCACATGCAGACACACTGCCCAGGTTTTACCTGGGCATTAGTTTCAGTGTTGAATGGTGATTTCTCACAGGCAAAGACAGCCTGTTCCTCTAAACCAAGGAATTCCAGCCCAGGTACCTTCTAAAATGTAAAATCTGACTTCCCCAAATATCAGCCAATAAATTCTCCAAACCCTCTACAAAGGGAGGTAAAAATCGTGTCATTCATCTTACCAGGAAGTCATTCCACCGATGAATGAGTTTTTTCTTTTCTTCTTAAGAATGGATAAAACCACAGGAATGAGCCTTCCCATAAAGGGCCTTGTATCACAATTACCAGGAAGGGTGAGAGATGAAACATTAGCCCTTGCTGCCAGTATAAATAAATAACAACCGAAAAATGCAGTATTGCTGCAGTTTATTGCTGCTGTAAAGCAGAACAGGTGGGTATCATTTCAATGAAATACAATAGTGGGGTAGTAGGGGTTAGATTAACTTGTGATATAGTCAACAGAAGGGATTTTCTGTTTGGTTTTGTTTTATGTTAGAGCAGGTATACTGGAGAAAAGTCCTGCTTGGAAAAGTATGTTCTGTAACAAATACCAGCTACTTCAAAGGCTGTGATACTCATCAGAAGCATTTGTATTAACTTGTGCCTGGATGAACCCTAACCTTAAAAAAATCATCAGAATTGTGATCTGTGCTTTATCATCTAACAATTCCAATTGTAATTATATATTTGAGGTTTTTCATTTCACAGGAACATTGTTTTAAGGTTCTCTTTGCAACTACATGGGCTAGACCTTTCTTTTTCTCCTGTTTCAGTGAAAATGGACATTCAAATTCTTCCATATTCACCTTTATAAATAATGTGAAATCAAACACTTTCAGGGAAGCCTAAACCCTGCAACACTTCTGATAATGCTGATAACGTTATTAACTGCTCTGAAAGAAATCTTTCTTCAAATCCTGATGCATTCCAGCTTATCCCTACACCAAAGGCTCTTAAACTGCAGCCTGCAAGGCCAAGCAGCCAGCCACAGTACCAGAATAAAGGATGCCTTTAAGGAAAGTTTGTGAGCACGAGTAGAGTCATCTGCAAGTTACTCCAGAGGCTGAAAGTGACTTGCTTTGCTCCTGTGTACTTAAACTGTGCGTGAGCAAGACCTAAAGCTAGACTCACATTCTGCCTTTGGAAGATTTTGATGGCAGCATCAAACCTGTATTACTTACAGACTTAAGAGAGAATACAAATGGAGATGTGGATTTATATTTTATTGTTGACACAGTTCTCTCATCTATTACTAAACTGTTAGCATTCTCATCTGTCATCTATCCAGCTGGGGTTACCTGGACACAAATGCCTGAAACTGGAAGAAAACATTCACAACAGGGCTGTGACCTGCTACTATTGCTCAGAGAAGCAAAAAAGGCAAAAAGACTCATAAGGTTCCATCAAAAGTCCAGAAACAAGGCTTTGTCTCCCAAAGCAAAGCTCAGATGCTCCATGTCCATTCTTCCTCTTTGTATGCCTCTGAAAATATTTGTGTTTAAGGAGTGGTGACATTTCATGGGAAGGATTGAATGATTCAAACAAAACAAGCTGCACTATAAACACAAAGCTCTATCACAGTGTAAAAATTATCAACAAAGCAAACAAATCTTCAACATGGAGGTAACCTGTTTAAATGAACACCTGCTTCACTGCACGAGGGTGCAGTCCAGGATGGATGTGCTGGAGGCATGGAATCAAGGATGGGAGATGTGTGCACACCACAGGAGCCAAATGACACCAGGTGAGGACCTGTTCTGCCTGTGCTTCCCTGCTCTGAACAGCCTGACTCACCCTGTGCACCAGATTCCAAGTGAGTAGTTTTCCACTGTTCCCTAAATCCCCAGTGGATCTAAATGCTGTCACTCAGCCAAAATCACCCTCAATAATCACTTGTGGCAAAAATGTGATGGCCATAAGCTACAGGACCTAGTGCAAGGGCTCAATCAATAGCCAGCAAGATTTCTTAGGGTTTATTTAAGCTGAGAAAAACAAGATGAAATGCAGCCAGCAAACCTTGTGGGTGTAATGATTGTCACTTATCCATCAAGAGCAGGAGGAGCCAGCGGGAGCCAGCCAGGGACTGAAGTTTTTTTCCTTTTGGCTGAATTAGGCCAACTGCTCTGCCAAGCCAAGTTATGAGAGGTGACTCTGGCAAGTATGGGGGGGAGGAATACCTGAAAATCAGTCTGGCTTTGAACCTTTGGGGCTGGATTCAATGGCTGGTCTTACTACAGGTGCTGTGAACAGAGCCCAGACAGTGCCAGGAGGGCAGAACAACCCCTTCTCCTTGAAATCAGCAGGAGCATCGGTACAGCAAAACATGTCAATAGCATAAAGACTCTTGTTTTCCACACCTCAGTTTCCCACCTGAAAATGGATACAAGTGTTCTACCTTGCTCTGTCTTGTCTAATTAATGTGTCACCACTCTGTGGGTGGTGATGATCCAGATCTAGGCTCTTATTCCAGATGTCTCTGCAAATCCCTAGCTCCCAGAGCCTGGCCCTGGAGAGAGTCCACGCCAATTAGAAACATGCAAAGTATCCCTTTCCAGAGGGTGTTCCACCACCCATCCACAGGATGGTTCCTACTTCTGGCGAAATCCCTTCAAACTTCTGTGATTCCAGCATGTCCCACACACCTCTTTCCTTCTCCTGTGTGCCACAAACCCATCTAGCCAATTCTTTCAGGTTCTTTAGGGAGGAGAGGACAAGGAGCTCCCTGCCAAGCCGGCCTCTCCTAAAATACACGCACTTCAAAAGCCTCCACGGTCTCCTCAGGCTGACACAAACTCCAGTCCTGCCACTGTCTTTTCTGCAGTAAAGCCTTCCATGCCCACTGCCCTTTGCTGAAAATCCCAAAGGCCACCCCTGGTCCTGCTTTGCATGAACATTCCAGACCATTTTCTTGCATTAGAGGAAGCTTCTTGTCACTCAATAGATCCTGCAGGAGACTTCAAACCCATGTGTTCCCCTATTTTTTGGCTTACTGTAAAAGCAAGAAGTTGCTTAAGCAGATCACCAAGGATACATAAGACTTAGTGTCTTTTGTTTGGCTCACTATGGTTACTGTAGGTTAGTGTAGGAGAACACTGGCTAACTGAGAGCCTTTCTTGATTATTTTGAAGACGTTTTCTTTATTTATCCCTCTCCTCTCTTTCTTCTAGGAGCTTTTGTAACAAAAAATTCTCTGCAGCTCTTAAGATGGATTATTCCATCTTTGTGTCCTTTCTATGATGAATGGTATGTGTGATTCCTAAGCTGCAAACTTACTTGCTTGAGTTTCTCAACAAAAAAAGAGGAGCAATCAAACAAAGATATGTGCACACTGTATGCAGTTGCACAGGTGAGAGAAGAGCCATGCAGCAGGTTAGGACAACTCCTGGGGGACACCTGGAGATGCCCTGGAAAAAACAGCAAGCCAGCATAGCAGGGTGTTGACAGAAGCAGCAGCAATTGCAATGACTAACTACTGCCCTTTTCATGTCAGGTATTATAGTGATGGGAAGAGAAGCATCAGAAATGAGCTGCTGGAGGTGGCTGTTCAGAATCCCTGAGCTGCTGAAAAAGATTTTATAGGAACCGACAGGATGAAAGAGGAAGAAATTTTGCCCCATGAAGGAACAGAGGGAGCTTTCTCTGATGCAAGGAGTCCCTGACTTTCCCAGGAGCAGCATTACAGAAAAATGTTCTCTGCTTTAGACCTCTTGTTTTCAAGTATTTTACTGGAACCATTTCCATTCTTTCCAGTGGAAAGATGTGTTTCTGATGAATCTGGGGTTTATCTCTTCACAAGGTCATTAGCACCGGTGCAATATGGGGGAAAAGGTTAAACCAGAAAATCTGACTGTATTCATTGCAAATTCAACAGCCAAGGTTTTAGCTACTTTTCAGTGCCCACACTGGAACTTCAAACTGGGAAGACTGGGATGTTCCATTTACCCGTCCACTATGAGGTGTAGCAGAGCCACACCAGAGCAGTTGTGCATTGCACCCAGTGCAGAGCAGGGCTTGCTCATAATTTTGGCTTGCTCAGAAAACTTGCTGAGTTGCTGAATTGATGTGGGCTTTGTGTTGGAGATTTTCAATCCCCTGTGGAGTTCAGAGACGGTTCTCAAACCTAAAAACAAAGTAGCAGAGCTGCTGAATGTCTCCAGAGGTTATGCTGCTCCCCTTAATGCCATGTCACAATTTGGGGGCAGTGACATGCAGCAGACAGAAATTCCTCCCCATTGTCGCCAGCCTCTGTGTCAGCAGTGACAGAGCAGTTAAGACAATTCAATCAAGAAATAGTTAAGTCAAAGGTCTCCCCCTGGAGCCATGTCTCTGCTGGATTTCCCCATCCCTGGTGCATACATGCATCTCGAGAGAATTCAGCTCTTGCCATTTACACCAAGCTCAAGAGTTTCCAAATTAGTAATTGTTTTATGCTTCAGCTAAGCAAGGAAGGCATTTTTTCTCATAGTGTTCTGCATTGTTCTACACTAACATTTCTGCTCCCAAGTACAAAGCATAGTAGTGTGCAGACTAATTTATTCCAGGTAACCATACCAGGTTCATACTGAATGACTTTACCTTGAGAGGCTGAACTTTATTCAGTGGAAGAACAAGGTAAACTCCACAGTTTTGAAGGGTTAGCAGTGCTCTGAAACCTTTCCAATAGTTTAAAGTAAACCTGTTCTTTAACACAGGCAAAAGAAGGCATTTTCTCCCCCCTCAGCCTGAACATGTTAATGAACACCTAGGAAGTGAGTGCAAGTGGTAGAGATGGTACAGTGACTGTGGCACCAAAGCTGCAATCCAGCTGCAGATATGCCAGCGGGATCCGTGCAGGAGGGATGCAAGTTCTGACAAGTGTTGAGGATTCAAGGTCATTCCTAGGACTGCCCTGCAGGCTCCAACACTTCCACACCTTTCCATTTCCTTCCTGATTGTTTCCTGCCCTGGGAGCAAGGTTAATCTCAGCAGCCAGCCCCTCAGTAAGAAGTGGCAAGAAGTGAATGGAAAACAGATTGCTGGCTTGGGCTCCAAGAGATAAGGAGACATGCCTGGATGCATTTGCGTCTGACTCCTCTTGGTGACTCTAAATTCCTAAGCCAGTGGAGGAAAGAAGGCTTAGCTCTTAAGATAATTTTCCACCTTCTTAAGCACAAAACTGTTAGGCTCCCACAGAGATTTCTACATTTAAAAGAGGAAGGGGCAGGGAAAATCAAGTCTTCTTTCAACTAATGCACAAAGAAAGATGGGCTTGTGATGCAGCTTTGAATTCAGGCCTTCAAGAAGCTTCCAGGATCTCTCCTGTAACAAGAGGCAAAACTAACAGTAAATTTTCTCCACCCCTCTTCATATATAGGAGACAAGGAACTAATCTGTTTGTTGTGGGTAATGCCTTGAGCCGTATCAGGTCTCACTTTTGGAGGCTCGGTACAAACACCTCATCATGGACAATTCCTGCCCCAAGGTTTGACAAACAGAGGGATGGAAAACAGATGTGGAAAAGCTCTGATGAGCAAGCAGAGAGGCAGCACCAAAATCAGCTCTCAGCTACACATTGGCAACATATGGACTGAACCTCCAGGCAGGGAGAAGAGCAGCTGCAGGACAGGGCAAATCCAGCTGGCTCTCAGCCACCATAAATCCATCACCAATGCCTCTTCCTGTCTTTCCCTTCTGTTGCTTCCAGCCCACAGCAACCAGGCAAGGCAAGGAAGGAGCGAGGTGCACCTGGGTCAGCTGCAGACCAGAGTTGCCAGTGCAGGTGCAGAGCAGTGCTTGCCCTTTGAGGCACCACTTTGTCCTGTTCTTCCTCTGCTTCCTGCTTCCAGCTCCAATTCCAGCCTGCAGAACACACCCTGCCAGCGCTCCTGGGAATCAGAGAGCCCTACTTCTCTGCTCACTATTTGGTTTTTGCAAACAATCCATTCCAAGCATGCCACAGAGGGTATAGCACCAGGTGACACAAATATTGGGGCCTGGAGCACATTAACTCGATCCTGTTTGGTCTGCGGCGATTATCGGCCGGTATCAGCTCAAGGGGCTACAAGAACTCGTTCCCTGTTCCTCTGTTGTAGCTGATACAGCTCGCCCCTCTCCAGAGCACACAAAGCCAGTGGCTGCACATGGCTCAGAGTTAATATTTACTTTGCAAAGGGAGAGTTAAAAATAGCTGTTTGCCAAAGAGTCTGCTGGAAAGGTCTTCTGCTCTGCCCCAAACACACCCAAGGATTCCTTTTTTTCACCGTGTTTTGCCATCCTGCCCCCAACCTAACAGTCCTTCTTCACATTTCTCACAAGCTTTCAGTAATTAAAAACCCAGTTCCTACAACATTTTGACAGCAAGCCCATTATAGCCTAGGCAAGAGGCTATCAAACTTGTGGCCATCCAGCACAGGAGAGAGCACTGCCTCACAGGTATGGAGCTGTGGCACTCAGTGCTCCTCACTCAGTGACATGCATCCCTCAAAAATGGAGATGGGCCTGTGGAAGCTGTAATTACTAAAATGGAGGTAAGGTGCTGTTCAGGCACTGCCTGAATCCCACACATCTTAGGATATACAGTCAGTGGCATTAGCTGTTCCCTAACCCTTCCCACAGACACTTGTACACAGCACACACACCATCCCCAAACAGCCCTCAGTGGTTGCAGTGTATCTCTCAAACTGTGAGATTCTACAGACTACTATTGGCTCACAAAAAGGCTAAAGGTGCAAGAATTGGCCCACCTCAAAAATGCCCCCTTTGGTACTGAGTATCAGTATAGGAACATCCCATTACTTTTTGATGTTGGCAGATTCTTTTGCTGTGCACTGCATGACCTTCTGTACCTTCTATCTCCTCCCTCTGGCTGCCCTTGCCATGTAGGAAAGCGGAGCAGTTGGGGATGTGTCTGCAAAACTGTATTGTTCCCTACTCCAAGGACAACTTTTCAAGGTTTGGGAAAGCCAACCCTAGCATCACAGGAAGAGCCATAGAAGGAAATTCAGTCACTGCTTTAATCTCCTGGTTGTTCTAAAATCAAAGTGTAAGCGGCCAAGTGCCCTTCTCTACAGGATGTTTAACAAGTTTTTCCAGGCTTTTGTATTACTCTTTTTGTGCTTGCTTTTATGACCTATATTTCTGTAACCCCCTGAGGCTTGACAGGGTGACCAACTGCCAGGAGACTTTCTTGGGATTGTCTCATTTTGGGTTAACTGGAAAATATTCCCAGGTAAGAAAATATGGCTGAGACGTACACACCTGGGATCAGTCTGGAGGAGAAAGGAGACAATCAGCAGCTCTCAAAGTACAGTTGTCAAGGGTTTTTTTCATCACGTTATTAGGCAGTGAACTTCCTGCCTTGGCATATTGCTCACATGAATTCAAAGCAGAAATGTCAAGAAAATCCACCCTGCAATCAGGTAATTCCATAAATTAGGTGAATCTAAAGCTATGGGATTTTCTGGCTGCTGGAATAGGTAGTACTTATCTTTCCTGTAGACAGATCCTTGGCCCCAGCATGGCCAGTTACTGCTTTTGATGTTTGCCACTTCTCTTTCACTTATTTCCCTTCCCCAATATTAACACTTCCATTATACCTAGTATAAATAGCAATAATGATAGTAATGAAAACAGCAGTAATCATCCTCAAGAACTTTCCTTCCATTAGCTAATTTGACCTTTCAACACCATGGGGAGACAGCAGGAAGTATTGTTCCTAAATTAGAGAGGAATAAAAATGGGAGCCATGTTTATGTAACTTTTCCAGGGTCACAGAAAGCAGTTCTGGATCCACACTCCCTGTTCTGACTGAGGTCACAAACCAGATGCCAAACCAGACCTTTAATATTCCATCCACGTCCCCAGCACTGGGTCATTTTCTCTCACAGCAATGTTCCCTTTCCTACAACCACGAGGAAGTGCTCTTGGATGTCCTTCCATCATTATTTCTGGTTTCCCACTTGTCTCCACAGCTTTAATTATCCTCTGCCGTGGTCGTCCTCTCTCTCATGATGCTATCATTTCCCTTTTTACCTTTTGCCCTTCCTTATCATGCTCTTCATCCTCCCTGAGCCCAGTAATACAAACCATTAACCACTGAACAGTCCATATCTGAGAGGAAATAGAAACAGATGATGCAGTTGATGAACCAACTGGAGCTCTTGCCAGGATTCAATAGCTGCCAAAGGGATTTAGGTATGCACTTCTCCCTCATTTTAATGAGAATCAGACATCAACATTTTTAGTCACTCTTTGAAGATCAAAGCTTAGAGAAGCCACCAGCAAATAAAACTCAGTTCAGCATTCAGAGAGGTGTCCTTCGGGGCAGGAGAGTACTGCTGGAATCCCTAGGGATGAGAAGGAAAAGCTAAGGGACGTTCCAGAAGGAGCAGGGCCGGCTCAGCCCAGCATCCTGACTCAGTGCCAGGTCGCACACCCTGCACAATGCCACAGCCACAGCTCCCCTCGGAGCAGAGAATGGGCGGCAACAGCGCGCGGCTCAGAGCGACGGTGCCGGCACAAAAGAGGAATTTCACGCTCCAAGCCATTGTCATCACATCACTCCTGGCAAACCCTTTCTTTATTCCCCCAGCCTTCTGTAGTTATTAAAAAGTCCTCTCAAGTGAATTTAGTGCCCATGGAAGACGCCAGACTCACAGCCCGGGAGATTCCTTTTCCTTGCCCACAAATCAGCTTCTCACCCCTCCTCTCTGCCACCTTCTCCCCAGTTCCTTCTGTCTCCAAGGAAGACTCGTCCTCTGAGATCTCCAGGAATAGTCAGCTCCACAAATGCAAGTGTAGCAGCTAGTTTTATAAAATGGGCATTTCTGTGTAGCAGGCTATCCAAATGGAAAAGAGCACGGGAACTGAAGCTCCTGTTCTTGCTCTGGCCGTGTGGATGTCTTGAAATGCTTCCTGGTCTTCCTGAGAGCAGGAGAGAGATGGAGCAACAAGTAGGATCTCCCTAGGAGGGTGATACCCAGCCCTGGCCGCCTCCTCCCTGCAGTCCCTATCCCTGTCCTCTGCTGCCACCCCGCGGCTGCTCCACATTCAGGCGACAACTGCTTTTCCATGGAACTCCTATTTCAGTGGAAGTCATTTTTCACTTATTACTGGTGCTGAGAAAATAGAGCAGTGCTGCACTTAAGCCATAGAAAATATCTGAAAGGTTCAAAGGCAGATGCTTGAATAAATTTTATTTTTGTGGGAAAGCACGAATAAACTGTTTAAGAAGTGGTATTTACCTTATTCCTCAATTTAAATTCTGAAAACCCAGGCAGGGCTCATCAGGAAATGCTGCAGTCCTCTGTCTACATACAAAATGAGAGGAAAGGGGTCCTGACCCTTTCAGTTTGTCTGGTTGATACCTTTCAATGCTTCCTACTCTGCCAGACATGATCTCTGAGGTCTCTTTTTCCTGATGGTATTCACCTTGTGGCTCAGAGAACATTCCCTATGAGTTTGTCCTGAAAGCACCTTATGCTGCTAAAAATTATTTAACATTCATGTTAATAAGCACTGAATTAATTTTGTTTGTGCTCTGTGTCAATTCTTTAACTACTGCCCAAAAGCCCCTGAAATTCCCTGTCCACGTGTCAGCAAAAATGTCTTTAACTTGCATGGGAGGGTTTTTCAGCAGCTCAGGAGAACGCTGGAGCAATTTGGAAATTCAGATGATAAGAGCAGGCTTAGCTAGTGAACAAGGCATTTCATAGCATTCCAGGAACTTCCTTGTTAATTTTATACTGCAGATATGGACATAATCATGCAAAAAACTGCCAGAATCTGAGAAGAGACATTTGTTCTCTTCTGCCTTTAAAACAATCCCTTCAGAATGGGTGACAGGGACTGGTGCTCCCTAAAGCCACTCTCACCATCATACACAGCACCTATCCCTCTCTTTGCCTGAATCCTCTGAAGTAGCCACATCCTCCTTGGAACTGCCTTATCCAGACATTTTAGAGAGGGGAATTTATACCTGCATTTCCAAGCTTATTCATTTACCAAGCCAGACACATTTTGGCAAAACTATTTTTAGCTGCAGTAGACATACAGATGAATTCAGCTGCAGTTCAGGCTGAGGCAGGTCCAAGTTTCCAGAGCTGTCAGGTGCCACGGAGATGGATGAGGTAGACAGACCTGTAAAAACACCAGGCACGTTGCCCGCTGTCTTCCTCCTTCCTGCATGCTCTGGATTTACACCTTGCCCTGCATCTCCAGGATGACATGTAAATGTCTTTCTAGAGGAAGGGATTCAAATTGTTGTTTTACCATATTGTGCCAGGGACAAGTCCCATACAGGCACTGCAAACACAAATTGAATACACACATTCCCTTCCTGCCTTCTCCTCCACTTGGTCCCATTTCCTGGTTTCTCACAGTTCTCTCTCTCTCTCTTTTTTTTTTTTTTCTGCTGCTCTTCTGTTTCCAAAAATGTCATTGAAAGTAAACTGACCGGACATACAGCTCCAAGATTCCCACTAACAAGGGTGATGTGAAATGGTGTGTTTGGCTCTCAGCAGTGAAAGGCCCTCAACATCAGCAAAGAATTGGATGACAAAGATTCCATACTCTAGTTTTATATCTAGCTCCTGCATCATGAGAAGGCCATCTGGCTCACCAGCCTCCTCTCTTCTTGCCTGTAGTGCCAGGTTCTGAAGGTATTGTTACAGACATGTGGTGATGATGAATCTGGGTACAAGGAGCCCTTCATATCCAAACAGTGCACACCTTTTCCTCTTTCTTAGCTTCAGCCTTAAGCATTGAAAAATCATATTCTTGCTTCATGCTGTTCACACAATGCACTGGAAACTTTACCCTGGCATCCCGGGGTGGGAGGAGGAAGGAGAGGAGCAAGAATAACTAGAAAGGAAGGGAATGTGCCTGCTAAAGCCAGCCACTACACAGAGGCTAAACAGCATTTCTTTAATTGCCGTAGCTCCAGGGGATAAGGCAGCAGGCACATGTTTTTATAAGCTGAATTATACATTAATGAAAATCCTAGGACATTCCTGCGAGAGCAGAGGCATTAGTGGTAGCTGGGACACTGCCAAATTCCAGTGAAGGTAACTACACTGTTTCCCTATGGTCTCCCTGCCACTTCAGTGAATGTGGTCAATTGTTTCAGCTCTGAGTCGCTCAGCAGCATCCCTGGGATCTACAGTTCTCTGGGATAACCTTCTCACCTAAGGAATCTTGGCAGAATTTAAAAATAGATCCTGTGAATGATGACAATGTCCTTTCTGGCAAACAATTTTGCAACAACAGCTTTGAGACAAACAAGCTGCAGAAAACTTGAAGATTGCGTAAAAGTTCCAAGAGGAAAGAACAAAAAGTACACTGGAAGCCTCAAAGCAGAAATACTGTGGCAGACAGTGGTCTGTTTGGAATTAGTTTAATTAATATCCTTCAGAAACTTGACCACATATTGCTAAATTCAGTACATGCCTTTTCCATTCCGTGAGGTTTGGGCTAGGCCTAAACAGAAGTGTTACCAATAGCACTCCTTTGCACCTGCCTGGGGTCCCTGCATCCCTCATTATCACAACACAGAAGGATTTTTCAGGGAAAAACTCCCTCTGTGAGAGGACTTGGAATGGATATTTCCTTTGCTATGGCTACAGAGGGCCAGCAGCAACCCTTCCTCCAGGCTTCCAATTTTTTAAATATACTGTTTCTCTCTGAGAAAGTGTCTTTATGTGAGTTGGTGAAAACCAAGCACTGCCTTGTCTGTATCAAAGCAGACTGTGCTGAACTTGTGAAAAGTTTGGATGACCTTTGAAGACCAGCTCATGTTCAAAGGGCCTGGCAGGAGAAGAACAAAACCACAGGGAAATGAGACAATAAACGTTAAGGCTGCAAGGGTGAGTTTCCAGCTGTCCCAGCAGAGACTTTGGGGAACACTAATATTGAACTGCTGCTGTTTGCTCTCACCCTTGCCAACACAATAATTAAAAATGTGCAGTGCTGGCCATTTGAAAAGCTGCACAGAGCACCGGTTCCAGTAAAATCCCAGCATCTGTTCCTCAAGCTGAATTAGGAGCAGAGCCAGCTGATTCTTTTAGTTGAATCCTTTTGCTGACAGGACAGACCCCCAGATTTGAACAAAGCCTGAGCAGTCTGATGCTCTCCTGCATTCTGGCCCTTGCTGAGGTCAGGATTAGTGCCTTCTTTGCATGGAGAGCCAAAATACAGAGTATGAAAACAGCATAGTGATCGTGGTGGCCTCTTGACTGTTCCTGTTGGATCCTAGACACCCCTATTAAATTGCAGATGTAACTCTGTGCTGGTGTTTGTCTTCAGAGCTAAACAGTGTGCAAGGCAGGGATGGAATCCCTCCTCTCTACTTGCCACTGGCATGGTCACCACTTGTCACAAGAACTGCTAAGTCTGGATGTCCATCTGTGGGGAAGCTGGTTTCAATCACTGATAAAAACCATAAACCCGAGAAGGCAGCCATGGCTTTCAGAGGAGCCCAGGTGACTGCAGCCAGTGCATGATCTCAGCAACGTTTTCCAGCCAGCCATCCCTGTCCTCATTGATTAACTGAGAGAGGACTGAAGGAGCAGCAGGCAGTACTTAGCTAATTACACTGCCCGAGGTCTTTTGTCCTGCTGCCGCTGGATCGCCTCAATTGATCCTTTCAGGCCCTAAACAGCTTTGTGGGCTGCATGCCTGAGCAGAATAAGGTCTTTTGTCATACTTTAATGAACGAAAATGTTTTAAATCCTCTCCTTCTCCCTCCACTCCAAATAGCAGCAAGGGTAACCCTGGTGCAAGGACAACTGTACGTGGCTGATGGGTGTCTAACCGTGAACATTCTCCTCCTCCAAGGCTGTGGGAGCTGACAAGCTTCCCAGCATCAGCTATCCCATCTATCCAAGGTATCCACGGCCACCTCCCTCTCCATGGACTACAGAGGATGTACGTCTTGGAAGACTTCTAAAATACAGCTAAAAATGTGTTAAATGTGTGAACATTCAGCATGATAACACAGGTTCATGAGTAATTAATTCCTGCATAAACCAATCTGAAACTTTTCTTTTTTGGGGGGAAAAAAAATTAAAAATAAAAATCCCACCTTCAGGTTAACCTTTTCCCTTTAGCATCCAGCTACTGGTGATGTGCTTCTGTTTGTTAAACTGAAAACACTTAATATTCTGTTTAAAACATGGGATTGGCAGCATCCTAGTGAAGATCTCCACAAAACGTCTCCTAGTCAGTTAATCTAATAAACTTCTGCATATAATGAACACTTTCTCAGCATTGTCCAGAGTCATGAATCCTGGCACAGCCTCCCAAAGTACAAGTAGTAAAAATATGGATGTCATGACCGAGCTATGAGCTGACCGTGTTGCGCTCTACGTGCCCATTCTCCAGAGCTGGTTATTTTTCAGCTGGCTGAGTTTTAGATGTGAATTAAAGTGATTAATAAATGAAAAGGCTCTTATCATCCATTCCTGTGCTCACAGTCCCTGAACAATTTTGCCCTGCCACTTGCCAATGAAGTTGTAATAGCTCCCAGCATATGCTTCATCACTTCATGGTCAAAGCTCTTAATCTGAGTAATAAGGGCAAACCCCATTCCTTTTTCCAAAGGAATGGATGTGGGGAAGGAGAGAACACCTTGGGACTAACAAGCAGTCGTTAACCCACCGTGATCAGAAAATAAAGGCGTGCTGCTCTTTTGAGACTGCTGTTTACACTGAATGGGCTCCACGTCAGATTTGTTCCCTCGGAGTTCAAGTGAGTTGGTTCCAGTGCCAGCTTGGCGTGTCTGAAACGCTAATTGTCTTGTTTCCATTTCACACATCATCATCACAGTAACATTTCTGGAACTGGGAGACAAATGCCAGTTTGACTGGAAGGCAGGCTGAAACACAGCCAGAGAACCTCCAGGTTTAGTGCAAGTCCAAGTATGGCTGCTCCCTAGCCCAAAAAAAAAGTAAAACACTGGTAAAACTGCAGCCCTATGCTTTGGTTTAAAAATTATTGTTTCAAACAAGGGCTTTCACTGACACGCTCACAATATGTTTAGGTGTCTGCTTGTACCTCATAGTCCCATAAAAGCTTATTTCATTCAAGAAATAGAAGAGAACAGAGAAGAAATCAGTGCCTAAAAGCCCAGGTCCCCAAATGCACACAGGTGAAATCCATCTGGAGTTAAGTACCAAACTATGCTGATTTGGGATATTGGCCAACTCCCAAGGGCTGTCCTTGGATGACTTTGCTGTCGTGTCTCCCTTTCTCCAGACAGATAATAATGTTCATCCATCACACTTAAATAGCCAGAACCAAATTCTGCTTCAGTTATGTCAGGGCGCAGCAGAAGAAATACTGCTGATACTTGACTCACTCTTTCCTGTTTTATGAAGGACATTTCCAAGAGCAGATTCCCACCCTGACAGCTCATCAGCCCCTCACAGAAGCACTCAAGGGCATTTCTTCAAAGCCCTTGTGCAGCACGCCAAAAAGCCCTTTGTGTCCATCTTATTCTCGTGGCCCATCACCTACAACTAAGACTGTGTTATGTTATTACTGCTCATCTTGCATCTTCTGTGGAAGCAGGAAGACCTCCAACGGCCCCAAAAGAGAAGTTAGGTATAAGAGGGCACAAGTGGGGCCTGAGGTAGGACTGGATTGTAAGCAGCAGCTCCTTGGTCCTGCTGCAGGGCCCCTTCTCTTGAACCGCACTGCTTTCCTCACTGCCCAGGAATTAAACTGCCAAAGGCCACAGCACAGAAAGGATCAGCCATGTAAGCTGGTTTCACTTTTATTATTTGTTCCTTATCTCCCGACAGTTCCCACGCAGGTACTGAAGTATCGATCACCCCACAGCAAAAGCTTCCAATGAACAATGGATCTGTGGTTAATGAGTCCCAGGAACTCCTCTCACCTCGCTAAAGCCGTTGGGGTGAGAAAGTTAAGTGCTCCTGTGCAAGCTCAAGTGACTGCTCACCATTTCCTTAATATTCCACTTCTTTGTGTTTTGTGGTTTGCCTTCTGCTGAGCTAATGTTTATTTTTCCAGAGAGCAGTTATTGTGGTAAACTGATATCAGAGCAGCAATGTGGGAAATAAGATTTCATCTCCTGTACTTCAACGCTTCATCCAGGAAGGCAAAGAGAGCAACCTAAGAGCCTTGTTTGTCTTTCACAAGGATGACACCTTGTTGGCAGTGCAGTGGGGAAGGCTCTCACTCCTTGATGCTAACTGGGTCTCTCTCACAAGTGATTTTCCATGATTTAGACTCTGTGGCTTTTTCTAATGGAGAATATATCGCATTCCCTTCATTTCAGTGTGAAAACCCCTTGAGCACATCAGCATCTGCTGCTGTTTTCTGGGTATTGGGACACCAAGACCTCTAAGAACACAATTCTTTCCTGTTTTTCATCTTAATCACACCCCTGAGCATGCTTTACTTTATCCACATAGGTAATATTAGAGAAAATAATGGGATTTCTGAGCTGAAAATGGACCAGGCCCCATTTGTGTGTTTGTAGACCTCTGCTATCCAAAACTGTGGAAGAAAAAAATGTCCTTTTACTTTTGCAGTTGTGGTGAGCAGATGATTCTTTATGGAAAATATAACTCTCTAAGAATGTTTTCTATTCTAATCTTGCTGACTAATCTTTCTTCTTCTAAAGTTTTAATCTTGCTTAAAGAATAAATGTGTGATATTGTGTTAGAAAAGCCAATCAACTGCTCAGGCTCTAGCTGGGAAGCAATGTGAGTTCCCCTTTGTACAAGCTCTTCTCAAATGTGATTGTTTCCCCAGTGTCAAATTCCATGGATTTTAGCAGCTGAATGGGTACAAAATTTGACATGGTCAGAAACGTGTGCTTATAAAAACTTACTACCGTTGAATAGCCGGTGCATTCTTGGTGCACTCATGTGCAAAGAGCCCTTGGAGAGGCCGGGCTGGCAGCACCTCTGTGCCTCATTAGCACACACACGCACCCATCGCAGCTCCCTCCAGCCCCGGCCCGCTGTTCCCGTGTGCCCTGGGCAGGGGACGCGTGAGGCTGCGCGGAGCCAGCACCCTCGTGCTGTCCTCAGTTAACCCTGGGGCTGGCCCAGGCAGGCAGAGCCACCAGGGCTCCTCAGCCAAGGCGAGCCCTTCGAGCCAGGCCCAGGCAGCTCCGGAGGGCTCTCGTGCTGGGAATCACAGCCAGACTGAGAGTAAGGGTGGGAACAAACACCAAGTCTCGTGACCTTCCAGCTGACACTGCTGCTCCAGGGCTCTGCTACACAGGTAGCTCCCATCTCACAGCATGCTCCAACAGGCCAGTAAAGTCCAGCAGGGTGTGGCAAGCTACAGACACACCTGGATGCCTGGGTCACTGTAACCCAAACCTATGGCACCCATGCAAATGGAGCCCACAGGGGTGCATCTATCTTAGAATCACCAAGTGGTCTGGGTTGGAAGGGACCATAAAGGCCTTTCCATTTAGTTTCACCCCCTTCCACTACTCCAGGTTGCTCCAAGCCCCGTCCAGCCCAGCCCTAGACACTTCCAGGACACACAAAGCCAATGGCTCACAGCGCACACAAGCACCAGGTCGGTGTGCATGCACCAGCTTTAAGAAAAGCTGCTTCACTCTCACAAGTTGCTCCACTGACAAGGCTTTACAAAACCAAAACCTCTTTGCCTGGATTAGTGCTATCCCTAGACTTAGAGACAAATCTCACAAGTTATTTGGAATCGTTGAAATAACAAGGTTTGGGCAGCTGGGGCTGTGTGGGGCCCAGGTTAAGCACAGATGCTGAGCACACAGTGCCTGCTTCGTGGCCTTAGCCAGCTCCTGCTTAGAGCGGAGCTTTTAGCTCAGGCAGAGGGAACTCCAGTCCCCCAGCCAGACCTGGGCATGATGGTCATCACAGGATGTCTTTCCCTGCCTCTCTGCACTGCAGCATTCATGGGCAAAGGGCCACTGTATCCCCTCTGGGTGGAAAGGGTGACAGCTCTGGCTTTGAATAAATATGGGCAGTTGCCAACAGGGAACTCGAGTGAGAAAGCCAGATTTTTAATGAGTGTTCAAATAAGGACCAGGGAAACCTCCCTGGACACCCAGGGTTCCTGCAGATCCAGTTCTCATCTACTTTGCTTTAAAGACTGCTCAACAATTTTTCTATGCCTATGTGACTTAGATGATTAAATCCAACTGGTGTCATATTAATAGTGGAAACACCTCCCAACACACACTGATTCTGATAAGATATTAATTAAAAAGAAAACAGCCTGAAGGTCACTATTTTTAAAACAAAAAGTTACAATTTTTCAATTTAAATTAGCACGTCATTATTTGATTTGATTTTAGTAGTTGAAGATATCTCTGGGAATTGTCAAAATGAAAAATGTTATTGAAACAAACCATCTGAAACAAGTGCAAATATTTTTTTAACATCCAGTGACCTGAAAATCCATTTTTCACTCAGCTCCAGTTAGCAATAATAACAAAGAAAGCAAAATATCTTTCTCCATTAGAAATATGACATGCACAGGAAAAATATCCAATGATTTCATCACATCCATTCCTTTATGAAAATTCTACCTCACTACCTAAGTTTTTCTGGGAGCTTAAGATATCCCTTGTACTATTAAGAAAAGGTCTTAAAGAGGGATTCTGGCAAGGTTCAGCTCCATTTCACCAGAAGACAAAAGGTCAAAATAAGCCCCAAAGATAATAAGGAATGTCATTCATAGGTGGGATGAGAGCTAAATTACTCCACATTCAAGCAGAGCTTTAGTTTAAAAGACAAGAGTGGGGCATCCTTATTTAGCTGTAGTGATTCCAGTGGCAAGAACAAGGCTGTTTCCCCAGGCAGGTGAAATGCAGTAAGGGGTGTTAATCCCTAGAAGGCATGGAAGAAGGAATAACTTTAAAGGGTTGAAACTTTTAACTTTGACAATTTTAAAGAAGAATACTTCAGGTTTGGTTTTGGTGATCATTTTCATTTCAAAGTTCACCTGCATTTATTATACACGGTCAAACAAAACTTATCTGCTCAGCACAAATCCCTCATTTTTTTTTATTCTTTCCATTTTGCCCATTATTTTGCTTCAGGGTCCACAAGAACCAGTCTCTCTATACAGGCCACCAAAACAAGGATATTACATATTTCTACATTCTTTAAGTTTCCCGTGTATTAAAATTTAGTATTCATGCTGTGGTCAATATGCTGTGAGTAAATAAAAACTGTAAATCCAAATGAAACCAAACTCCTGACACTGCCTGCTCCAAATGCACAACTTCTCCTACACTGCTCCCAAGAAAGTAACACACACTTATCCAGATACACAGAAAAAGAAAAGGAATTTCATAAGTCCCCAGGCCAACAAAATTCCTTTTCTGTTCTCCTCCTGACCAGGGTCTTTAGGTTTCCAGCATTTTTCTTCCTGGCTGATGTTAGTTTTGGCAAGAGCAGTAATACCACTAAGAAGTTACAGACTCTCTGTTCCATTCCAAAACCAAATTAGTTAACTTAAACCAGCAAAAAAAAAACCCACACCTTCTTACCAGATGCAATTTCCACTAGTGCCTGAGGGACAGAGGAAATCAGAAAGCACACTACAACCCAGCAGGAAATATTTCTGACCATGATTAATGCTTCCTTTAGCAGTGCAACAGAATCCTTGCAGATCTTTGGAGATCTTTGGAAGAATTCCATTTACTACTCTGCAGGCCATATTTTGCTGTGAAAACCTTATTACACAACAGAAGCATTAACGGATTCAGAGTAAAATAAGAAAAGATGCATTATCCTAAAGATTTGGAGAACAGGGAGAGAAGAAGTTAAGAAAGGCACACAGGGTTTCCCTTTCACTCCATGTGATTATGTTGTGATAATGCCCACTACAGACCTGTCCATCACTCGCGGACTCAGGTCAGAGAAGCTCTCTGACCCGACCAGCTGGGTGACACAAGCCAAACAATGACAAATTCAGCTTCAGTTGCTCTTGCCAGAGGGATCTCAGGGTTGCCTGTTGAGCAGCTATGAGACAACCACACTTTCCTTTTATCCATCTTAGTTTGTTCTTTCTCTCTCTCTCTCTCTTTTTTTTTTTTTTTTTTTTGGGTAGGGAATTTGCAGGGATAGCTACAGAGCTTGGGAAGGCCCAGTCTCTCATCTCTCCTATGCAGAAACGTGTCTTTCTAACTTTGGCTTCCTTACCTAGCTCCCACATTCCCAACTTTTAGCAGATACAGAGGTAATTGCCCAGAACTACCTTGATAGGAAGTACTTTAAAGCCATCCTCTGGCACAGTAAACTCACCTTGCAGATTTCTAGGTATTGCTGTGAAGCTGCCCACTGACACCCTACAGGGATGCAGGGAGCCAACTCAGCTCCAATTGCCACTGAACTGATTTGCTCCCTTCCAGTCACTGAGGAATGCCATGGCCACAGGCATAATGGAATATAATGCTTTAATTTGGAATGGCAGGATACTAGCCCCATTTTCAAATTACCCTAAAGAGAAGCAGACTCACTCTGGAGTGCTGAAGAGTCAGCAACGAACCAAAGACATTTGACTGAGGATTGTGCTTGGTCTAAAACAGATCACTGAAAGTACAGGGGCAGACTACAACCCCCTGTGAATTACAAAGAGGGCTTAATGTGACTCAGGAAAAATCAAGATGATAATGCTGCTGTTGGCATGTGATTTATCCCGACCAGAATTTCGCTTGTGGCATCACATTTTTTCCCTAGTACAATATGCCACCGCCTGAGCTTCTGTAATATCGCAGCACCAGAGGCAGAAGGTCTCACAGAGCAGTGCTATCACACCCTCTCCCCCCCAAACCCTAAGGCCTCAGTGATGCAGCACTGACTCAGTGGGAGCAGGACCACAGATTGAGCCACTTTGTGTCATTTCACTTTGCCTTGCAAAGTCTCCCATCCAAGGGGTGCTGCAGCCCAACCTGTTAAGCTAATGAGAGCTAAGATCCAACCTGAGAAGAATAAAACCTACAGAACAATAGATGCTCATCCTGGTTCTCTTCAGCTCCAACCAGCACAGGAACCTTTTGTTTCAGCAGCTGATGAGATATATAACAAATTGTAGAGACACTGAGTCACTCAGGCACACCTAGTTCTGTTTCTCCTTCCTCCTTCCTCCAAACCTCCAGCTTCTGTTGGTGTGTTCGTGGCTCAGTCTCCATCAATCTCCATCAAACATTGATATAAACCAGGAAAATCCCATGTCCCTGAGGGGCAGGGAAATGTCTAATTGCAGTTCATAATTAATGTCCAACACCTGGTTAAATAACAGCCAATCTTAAGGAAAGCAGAGATGAAGGCTGTGTCCAGACATTTTTTTGCATAGCACCAGTTTCCAAGAAATCTTGGATGTTCTCTGTGTGGGTTTCTCAGCTCAGACTGTACAGAGCAGTCTCCCCACAGTCTTGCTGCCTTTCCACACTGGGCACAGGAAAAGAAAGAATGAAGCACCTGCAGTTCTTGTGCCTGAAGTTTACAGTTGCTACCCCAAAGGACTGGACTCCTCAGAGGGGAGAGCGATTTTTGGATGTACCCCTTTGTGACCAGGTGAGGACACAGATGCTTCTGGCAGGTCAACATGTGTTGCTACATTAGAGGCACACTCAGAAAGAAGCGCAAGAACTTCTCTTCCAAAGCAGAAGGAACTGTTAATAAATTGGAAATCCAAAGTTTTTCCAGCTGTGGAGGTGTATGGCTGAGAGTGGCATCTGCAGAATGGGACAGAGGAGGGCAGGGACCCCTGGGCCAAACCCAACTGCCGCTGACTAAAGCAGGAGCAGGAAGAGGCCAGGGGCTGGAAAAAGGGGCTGCTCTGCACTTATGGGCAAGGAGAAGCAGGGAGTCCCTCCCCTCCCATGTCTGTGGCTGTGGTTTTGGCCTAGCAAAAAGGCTAAGTTGCCTCTGATGAAGCTGTGATGGAAAACTAATCCTCTCCAACAGTAGCCCAGTGCTAAGAAACATTTGTGGATCTGGGCAGGAGAGAAAGCAAGGACCTCTTCTAAGGGCATTTGTTTCTCCATCAGTCTTTTGTGGTGTCTTTCCCTCACCCACCTCCTTCCCTGCTTGGTTATTCCAGCATTAGTTTGCACGGGCTGTTTGCAGAGACAGAACAACAACAGAGGTCTGCTTGGAAAGCCAGCAGAAACCTCTTAGCTTGAGACCAGAAATGTGCAGAATCCCCAAAGAACAAAAATGTTTGAACTTGCCTCCCCAAAAGTGTTGTATTCATTGACTTGCAAGCAGGGGGAACAGCCATAGTAATTTAACCTAGGGAAGAGTGCCAACAACTTATTTAATTGCAGAGTTTGTGCCAACAACCCCACAATACAACTATTAATACAAGTCTGCAGTACAAGACTAATTCTGCTAACCTTTTGCTGTTGCCTTTTAGTCAGGTCAGCGGCTGCATCCCTTCTGTGCTGACACTATTCAACAAACACTGGCAACTGCTTTTAAGCAAACACCAAACGGAGCAGGGCAGGAGGGAGGGGAGAGGGACCATTGAGAAAATGAAGACTCCCCCCAAAACCCCACCCCTCGCTGTCCAAATGTTTCACATTTCTTGCTCTGTTTCAAGCCCCTCTCCTGAAACTAGGAATGTGTCTTGCCATGTATTTGCCCCTGGAAAACAGCCAGATCTTTGGTCTGGATTCCATCAGCTCATTTCCCAGTTTCTATGAGACTGCATTTGAGAAATGTGGGTCTATCTCAGTCCACTGGCAAGACTAGTCATCAATCAATGTATGAAAACATGAGGTCTGACACTGGGGACCAATCCACTTTTCTAAACGCAGCATTCCTTTAAAGAACATGTATTTTTACAGAAAAATTCAAAAATAAAGAAATAATGGATCCAGCACTACTGCAAGTTTTCAAGGGCACGATTATTCCAGCAATTATGTGCCACTGAAAACATCTCAAAATCCAGTATCAAATGATGGATAAATCTCAAGCAACATCATTCTTATATGAGGTAGTAAACTCCCTGCTGCATTTGCAGACTCACTCCTGCTTCACTCTTCACCCTTCCTCACGTTCAGGGTTTTATACTTATATCTCGTGACTGTGTCATAACTATAAACTGGGAGCAGATTTCTTTATTACACTCATAAACAACATTAAAGGGGCTGTAGCTTTTACCTTTATCCTGCTGCCACTACCATGATAGATAAAATAAATCCTGCTCACAAGCTCAACAGAAAAACAAGGTAAAAACTTCCATACAGCTACAGTGAACACTGCTTCTCGGGAGCTCAGTAGTTCTCCACAGGTACTGGGAAATTTCCAGACGCTGCTGATCCTACAAACCAATTCCCCAGCTCACAGATGTCACGTTTAGGAAATGCCCCACTCCCGAGAGCGGCTGTTAAACGCCGCTATCTGCTGCATCTCTGCTGGCCGGGGTTGAAACACGGGAGGGGCGGATGTGGCCAGGCCGGGGCTGCTGACGGCATCAGTGCAGAATGTGTCACTGAGCCCCGCTACAACACCCAGCCACGGCATTTGTCAGCCAAACTCCCCATTCCGCAGGGCCTCGGAAAATCCCCATTCTTGACCGAGAATGGGGAATGGCTTTCAGCCTGCCAGATTAGCTGGTGAGTCTGTGGGAACTGCAAAACGCTGCACCTGCCTGAAAAATGGCACCAGCTCAGCACAAGACGTTTCCAGAGGGGAAAGTTAATATATGGGAGGAATGCACATAAATCCTGTTATTTCTTAATGGGATTTGGGAGCTTATTTCTCACCCCGTGCTTTGAAATGTATCCCACAGCCTATTCTATTAATGAATTTAAGCACAGTGATTTTCTTATCAGCAGGAATCATTCTTCACTGAGGTTTGATTTTTTTTTTTTGTGGAATTTTTTAATGCAAGTGTGAAAAATTAATATTATGCTTGAATACCAGTTAGGATGTTAACAAGCTGTGTCCTGGATAAGCTGCTCTTGTTCTGCTCCTGTTGTTCTTTTCCTAATTTCAGGTGACCAAGAAATGTGGAATCATTTATTTGTTGGGGGGTTTTTTATGAACTAGGCAGTTGCTGGCTAAAAATGCAAAGACGAGAACTCTATTTCCAGTTCAGCTGTCTGAATGAGTGGACACCAAATTTCTCTTACTTAAAACAAGCAACATTTGAAAAGTTTTTTTCCACCTCTCAGGTGTACTCAGTTGGTACTGATGGGTACCAACATCTTTCAGAGTTTCCTGGCACTGCCTTGGATGCTCTCTCTGCTGCCACTGGATGGGGATTCACTCAAAGCTTTGGAAACACACAAATGAGTTACAGAAATTTTCTGCCTTAACAGTCTATTTTCAAAGGCCTCTGGACATTGTTCCTTTGACTGCCAGTGTTTGTTGGAAAGCAAATTACAGTTCACCTCATTTTCACTTTCACAAATCCCTCCCAATTTTGACTAGTTCAGAGAATATCCTGAGTTGGAAGGGACTCATAAGGATCAAGTCCAACTCCTGGGTCTGCACAAGATCACTCTAAGAATCCCACCATGTGCCTGAGAGCATTTTCGAAGCACTCCTTGTGCTCTGGCAGGCTTGGGGTCCAAGTTCACTGCCTGACCACCCTCTGAGCCATGAACCTTTTCCTAATATTCCCAAACATCTCCTGACACAGCTCCAGCTGTTCCCTGAGATCCTGTCCCTGGTAGAATATTTCCCATGCAATAGACCTATGCTGGATTCATGCTTCACAATTTTGAGTGTCCTCAAAAGTTCCTGAAGGCAAACACCAATGAAATTTGAGATGAGATTAGCTCAGCTCCAGCTCTATTGTCAATGATGGCCTTTCCTCTTATGCCTTGGGCTCTCAAGAACTGTGGGAAAGGTTGAAAGTAGTGGACTCTTTCACAAGCAAACATCTATTGTGTACAAATACTGAGTTAAAGAGTGCATTCTCTGGGTCTCATTTTAGGATCAGTTTTTAAACCTCAACTCCAGCTGTACCTGCCACAGCCAAGGGAACAAGGGTATGTGGCATTTTTCTGTCTAATCTTTCATGTAAGCTAAAGCCAGGGCAGGGTTTATGAAGGCTACATTTCTTGACCCTAAGGATTACATGTTACGTTTCATCACAATGGGATTCCTCTCTGTCCTGAGAAGAAAATATTTCTTCTCTTACACCTTTCTGTGACTTTGAGGGACCATGCTGCTGTGGCAGCAATGAGGGGTGGAGATCAGATCTTTCAGAGCAGCTGTCTCTGGGGATTTAGGCCAAAACTTCACAGCTTGGGCTGACCTCTGCTAAGGAGGAAACTCTAAAGCATGACTGGACAACTAGGCACCAATCCCTGGCAGATGCCTCCCCCACCCCTCCTCAGCACAGAGGAATCCTTTTTTTCAGCATCTCCTTCCACAGGTACATTTGTAACCGAGTTGTCTGTATCCCTTAAGATTCATAGCTGGGGACAAGCAAGGTATTCCCTGTAGCCAGGCTCCCTGTGATGGATCAGGGCACAGCTGGCACTGCCCCCTCAGCAGTGTGGAAGCTGCCCCTGACCCTACTGGAGCAGCAGCAGAGCCCACCAGGCCCTGCTCACTCAGGCACCAGGTTTGCCTGCGGCTGCTCATTCAGTGCTGTGGAAGGGAACAGAAGTCTTTTTGTGCTGGAGAACGCTGGGCAGCCTAATGGAGGGGCTGACAATAGAAGCCTTTTCATGCAGCAACTCCCTTGCTTTAAGAAAAGGTAGGGATCCTGTCCCTTGTGCTGGCATCAGCAGTCTTTGGAGAGGCCCTAATTCAAGCCCTGAGAAACCAGGAGGAGTGGTGAGGAACTGCCTCCTGCTTCCTCAAACAATTACAGCAGCAGCTGCCAGTCTGCAGCATCCAGATTCCCTTGATACCTGGGATCAGACATCTGCCTTGTGCACTGCCTGCCACAGGAGTCAGATGTGCCAGCAGACCTCTCACCATCACCAGCCCACCTGCAGAATACTGGAAGATAAAGGGTGAGAAGGGGTGCTTTTTTAAACATTAACAACACAGGCCCCAAGCTATTCTTCAGCAGCAAGGAGAAAAATAAAATATAGACAGGAAATCTTAAAAAAAAAAAATGAAAATAAATTTTTAAAAAATCACAGAAGATGTCATTGTGCCTCTGGCTCAGTTTCATGTCCTAATGCTCAGGCCAACAAGTGTCTCATGACTCTGCCAGCTTCAGAGAAGCCTCCCTAACTTGAGCATGGGCCATGGGTTTTGTGCCTGCAGCCCTACAAAAAAGGTAACAGCTCCTAAAAAACTGCCACTTGTCACACCAAGGGATACAGGGGACAGATGCAAAGAAACTTTGCCTATCAATGCATCAGGTAATTTTGTTTTGTTTATGGGACTCTGGGCATTCCAGCAGGAAAGCTATGAGCTCTGGGTGCTGGGAGAATACTGATTCCCAGTGTTTGGAGCAGAGACAGGGCCAAGTGCCTGTGGACCAGCTGGGTACAGAATGGCCTTTTGAGTTTTGCTTTGTCAAGAATGGTGGAACAATTCTCATTGCACATCACTAAGTGCTCCAGGAGTTCTCTCGACCAAAAATACCAGAGAAGTAGCACAGGCAGGGGAGCCCTGTGAAGGGAGCCAGGTCCAGCTCCTGCAAGCAGTGACTGCTGTTCATTGCATCAGCATTTGGATCAGGCTCCAGACAAGGTTTAAACACCTTACAAGAATTCCGGATTATTTCTCAGCCTCTGTCCCAAACTATTCCCATTATTATTAAACTTTTATTGCTTCCTACATCCCTGCTGAGAGGTAAACCTCAGAGTTTGTGTCATGCTTTTGGCATGAGGTCCCTGCAAACGACCTGCCCTTTTGAGTGAAGGGAACCCATGAACTCCAGCACAGCATGTGAAAAGTGTTCCCACACAGCCACAGTCCGAGGGAGAACGCTTTGGATGCTTTAATTCCTAGGCAAGAGAAACAACTCCTTTGTTAGCATTGTCAACACTGAGCTCAAAATAAAAGGGCATTTCAGAGGCCTACAACAGCCAGAACTGTTCCAAAGGTTTGTGTAGAGAGGAGAAACACACCACAGAAATACCTCTCCTGGCTCCAAAATGGTTGAGACTGATTCACATTAATTATCTTAGGTTAAAAATTCTTAGAGAAAATTGAGAGGGAATGAAACCTTCTGTTACCAGTTTGCCTTTACTGCCTATAACAGTCAGGGCTTTCATTTTTGCATTTTTTGATCTTGCAGCTAAGGGTGAGCCAAAAAAGTAATTTGGAAATAAAAATCTGGGTTTTCTTCTGCATATTATCATGATTTTGAAGCCACAGAATATTGGATTCTAATTAAACACTTGGTATCACCTACAATCACTTTGGCATTTGTTACAGAAGTTCTATTTCCAGATGAAGAAACCACTTGTTTTATGAAATTTCCACTGCAAGCAAATCTCCCCAAATCGGGCCAAAATTACAGGCTTCTAAATTGCTAAACAGGTATAATAAAAAATCAGAAATTCAACTGTAGGACCCAAGTCTGGAAACAGGAGTGGAGGTCACTTCAGGGAATCTGACTTCTACTAATTTTGAAGCCTTAGTGACCCATGGAGGACACTGAGTTACTTTTTAAGCACAAATGTGTTTAAACACTAAAAACAAAACAAGCAACTGTCCTGCTTTTTTAAAAAAAAGAATGTAATTAAAAACTGGAGAACCTTCCTGCCAAAGGACTATATGACAACATGTCATTGACCACATTTCATACCACAGAATCAATATAAAAGGGAAAATACACAGTGTTAATTTGCCTCTTTTTGGGCACTGTCCCACTGCTACTCAGGGACATCCTGGTGCTCCTTTAGGTACTGAGTTTTGGACATTTCCCTGAGGTGCAGCAGAAAAGGAACATGCAACTGGTTACCTTTTGCCATCCTTTCATTCCTTTCCTGCTGGTACAACAAAAACAATGCTGGGAGGATTCCACAAAGCTTTATTCTGAGGCTTCTCTCAGGGAAAAATGTGAGCCAGATGTAATAAATTTATGGTCTGCTCCCACCTCCAGCAAAATAAATGATGAATAGACATGCCTGGAGGACTTAGAATCAGCTGCCATTAAACTGTTTCAAGGTAGGGCTGTCTTTCCACGGTGAAAAAAGAGCAGCATTAGCACAAGGAATTTGTGTGCTTTAGCTACCCAAATTCACGTGAGCTGCACACCCAACATTTCTGAGGAGCTGAGTTAGGCTGGGTTGCACGATGTGCTGAGCACCGTGGCTGAGTCAGCAAACCTTTACTACTGGTTTTAACTGGGAGTTTGCCCATCTGTGCCCACGTGGGCACTCAGCCACCTCCCCCTCTCCAAATCAGCCTGTCCTGCTGCACGGAGAGCAGCAACAGGTCTGTACAGCAAAGGGAATCTGGCTCAAAGGCACCAAATAACTTGTTCTCATTTGGAAGGCAATACTGAAAAGATACACCACAATATGCTAAAGCTCTGGCAGCTGGGTCTCTAAACCAGCACCTTCTACCAGCTGAGAATACAGGCCTGCTTTTTGCACTTACACTCCCAATTGTGGCTTCCCTCACTTTTGGGTAAATTCTTGGCATGTTACTGGTGGATAAACCTGTCTTTCCCAAGGGCTGCCAGGGCTGTGAGAACCAGTTTCTGTGCATGTGGGCCTTTTGTAAATTCACTCCTCTTGGTTTTGAACTTCTATTACAGCCTTTGGTCTGTAGCTGAGACACATCAGTACTCTGGGTCCCCAGCAGTTCCTGAGGGCTACTGTATTCACACAGACTTGTTCTGTCTCTACTATTCCATAGCAATACATCACTGTTACTTGGTTTTAAGTCATGTTGCAAGCTGTCACCGGCACCAGCTTAGATATTTGCTGAAATGTCCACTTTTAATTACTCTTAAGGCCATTTAACATCCCTCTGTCAGTGCAAACAGACAGGTAAGAAGACATAAATATAATTATTTGCCAACAGAACAGGGGCCGAAACAGAAAATAAAACTTCTTAATTATGAAAAAACAGAAATTAAAAACTGACATCCACATTTTCTGGTATTTATATGTAGTATTATTTAGAACTGTAGTTGAATCATTCCCAGTGCTTGCATCTTTAAATGGTCCCTTTCAACCTAAAACTTTCTGTGATTCTCCAAGCACTCTTGTACAGAATTAAACCTGTAACATAATTCATCATTTCCCCACAGTTCCTCATTACTTCACAGTACACTCAGGCAAGGAATACTGAATTAACTAAATGACTAATATGCAATTAATTCTGAAGAGCACATAGTGAATTGAAGCACCAGAGGAATTTCTCAGTTGAAACTGGAAACCAGGAAACGAGAGCTGCCTGAATTCCAGAAAGCAGAGCTTTCACATGCAGCCATTCTCCAGCTCTGCATCACCCATGCATGAGCAAAACACTGAAATGCTGACGCTGATAGCACAAACCGAGCAGGGACTACAAGGAGAAAAAAGGGAAAACCCAACCAAAAATGAAACCCAGCACATTTTTGCAGTGTTGTTTCAGCAAAGGAAGGCACAAGTAATACAGCTCCCAGTGGCACTATGCACACTCCAGGCATGTTTGACATTAAGGGGCCTGGTTGTTGTGGAAACCAAATCCCATAGATTAATTAATGTTCAGCAGCCATAGCCATCTTCCATCCTTTCTGTCCTCCTGCCCCCAATTAAAAAAAAAAAAAAAAAAAGGCAAAAAAAGGGGGATTGTGATTTTTACATCACAGAAGAATGTCATAGCAAAAAAGAAACTTTCCTCACAACGGCAGAACACTGCCAGGAACAGTGAACAGCCTGTGTTAGTCCCAAGTGTTTATAAAATAAAAATTATAACACCATTTCAGTGAGGCTGCTTTTGCTGTCTGTGGCTATGCCAAACTGCCTCCAAGAAGGTCCTGCAAGAAAGATGACTGTGTGAAATTTCTAAAATCCCTTTATGATGAAAGGACTGTAATGGGAGCCCCCCTCTTTTTTTTACTTTCAACATGTAAATGTAGTAATCACAGCTAATTTGCTTCAGTGATTGACAGTCCTCATGTGAATGTGTTTGTACAGGGAGTTCCAAGGGGATTTGAAAATGCAAAGGATTTGAACAACATTGATTCTGAGTATCAGCATTTTCTTTTATCTGCTGCTGGTTCTGATCCATGGAATTCCCCACGTACATCCCAGTTTGCAGGAGGGAGTAAGATTGGACGTAAGTCTCTCTGTGCATTGGTAGCTTGACATACAAACTAGAAACACAGAATGCACTAGACTGATGACACAGGACAAATGTGGTTAGGACCCACTAGAGGTGAAATTTCAGAATTACCTATATCCTATTTTCAGTTTTAGGGCCAGAGGTCAAACATATTTCAGATATTCAAAGATCTGAGGTGATGCTTTTGAAAATCTGTGGACTTCAGCACCTGCATCTTGTGGTACCTGGATAAAAGACTGGTTCTGATGAGAATGAGGAATTCCTGCTCCCATTCTTCCCCCTCAAAATATCCTTGTGAGCTACACTACTGTTGAAAAGACCCAGTCATTAAATAATAAAAATCTTGAAGGCACCCCATACTTCACAGCTATTTAGTAAGTAGGGTGAGCAAACCACTAGCAGAGCACAATATATACACTTACCAAACAGGTGCAGGTAGTTCCTGCACTGTCTCACACACACACTCCTAATAAACCAACATTTCACCGTGTGACTGAAAGCACTCACTTTGTTTCACCTCAGGAGAGCTGGGGATGGATTGCTGACCACGCTCAGATATGCCACGACTTCATGACACAAGATCACTTCATGAGAGTCCCCTACTCCCTCCCAGTCATAGCAGTGAAACAAACACAGCTAATTTCTGCAAGCCACGATGCTTCCTGTGGGACAACACCTGCACTTGGACAGCTGAACAAGGCTGAGAGCTCTCCTGTGTTTCTCAAACACGCAGCTCCTGAGCAAAGCTGCTGACTTGAACAGGTGCTCAACACTTAAAACCCAAGCCAAATACAAGGACAGTTACAACATTTCAGTGTTACTTGAGTCGGGCACCATTCGCACCCTGCTTGCACGGCACAGAAAATGAGAAAAGTACCTTTGAGATGATTAATGGCTGTCCGTGCTCCAGCCCGCCCTTCAGCGTGAATCCCCATGGAGCCCCTCCGTGCAGCAGTGCCTCCAGGTAGATGTATCTTCCCTTGTGGGTGATGCTGCACTCTGACGGGGATATGCTGCTGTTAATGTTGTCTAGCATCCTCATCTCTCCTAATCACATACTCAGGCAAACACAAACCCACTCAGGCAGTCATAGAGAGACCAGGTTGGAAATCAAAGTCCCCAGAAGCCCACCACAAGTCATCCCTGAACTGGAGAAACAAGAAGAGACCGAGGTGCAAAGTTCTGCTTCAGAGCCGGAGTCCAAGGTGATGGGTTAAAAACAGCCCCATCAACATTTCACCACGATGCTTCTCCCTCAGGATTTTAGTTTCAGCACTCAGCTCTCCACATTCCCAGGTACTCTGGGCATGAGAGAAATCTCAGTAAAGATTTCTCTTCCTGCCTTCGGCAAATCAAAACTGTGCTTTTCAAGATTGGGGCAAAAAAAGAAAAAAAAAAAGAAAAATAAAAAGTTTATGGATTTAAAAGCTGCTGGCCAGTAAATTGCCAAAATCCAAACGAATGCTTCATTTGTGATTGATTATCAGTCTTTTCTTCCTTTCTGCATGCGATTTACCATTACAATGGCCTTTTTGCCTCAGCCCACTGCACTAAAAGAATGGAAGCGTCTTCTCCCTCTCAGCTCTCAGTTACTCTGTTCGCTTACTTCACAATTTTCTGACTTGTCAAAAAAAAAAAAAAA
>VZTT01054296.1:0-41157 GCA_013400855.1 Buphagus erythrorhynchus | reverse complement strand
AAAAAAAAAGGCTGGGGGAGGAGGAGAGAGCAAGTCCATTCCTAAAACCCTTTAGAGAGGTTTAAAATGTGAAATAACTCCATACTTATTGGATTAAAGGGTGAAAAAAAAGCTACTGGGAAAACTGGAGAAGCAGGTGAAATGAATCCTCTGGGAAAAACGTTAAGGCAATAGCTGAACTCTTTTCATTTTCGGTGCTCTCCCCGATGAGCTGCCAGAGCTGCAGCAGCTACTGCTGCTCTGAGGGAGGGTGAGGAAGTGAGGGGGGAGAGAGAGAGAGAGAGAGAGAGTGAGAGATGGATTAAGGCAAGTGAGGCAGTGCTGCCCAATTGTGCACATCAAGCACGCAATTATAAAATGCAGTGTGCAAAAGCTGGGGCTCACCCTTTTATTATGCCCCCGGAAACCACCATCTTTCTATTGTCCTTGCCAAGGAATTGTAACAATCCCAACTGCCAGTTGCTGAAAACACAATGGACCTGTTCCAAATCAGCTCAGTGAAGCACTGCTAATAATTCTGCTCTCATAAAGTGCTTTTCCTCTGCATGGAGCATACCAGCTTCCCAGGACATATTTCTTTTCCCATTTACATTGCCAGAAAAGGCTAATGCTTTCCCAATGCATGGAATAAGAAATGACACAAAAACTCCAGATACTTTTATTAATGTAAGCAGTTTCCTTCTGTAGCACACGTGGATATGGGTGCCTCTGTTCTTCCATATGTGCACGTAGCTTTAGGGACCTGGCTCATCACTTACCATACATCACAGCATGTGTCACTGAAGGTGTGCAAAACCTTTCCTGATTTTTAATTGGATCCCAGATGGGACAAAAGGGAGAGGAGACCAGAGCCCACTGCCCTTCCTGTTGGCAGAGCTGAGGAAACACATAGTAGTGTCTCTGTCTTTAAGGCACCCCTAGCTTTTGACCTCACCATGCCTGGGATGTGCATTATTTCTCCTTTGGGTTTTGCAAGCTCTCAGAGCCTTGTGTTAGCAAAACCTTAATGAACATGGGGGAAAAGTTTTGGAGCTGGGACTCTAAACCCAGGGATCCTTGCATTTGTCCATGCCACCTCATTCCCATTCCATTCTCTTTAAGATGTTACAGGTTCCCAGAGCCTTCTATTTGCCCCACGTGTCCCAGGTTTCATTCTCAACAGCCATGGAGACAAATACAGCAGAGGCCCCTTGCTTTATTTTCCATGGTAGATGATTCCTCAATCCTTGCTTATACTGAGCTTTTCCCCCTCAGCTTCCCTCCCAGGGGCTGAGTTTTCATTAGCCTCACATCCTGGTCAGGCTCACGGATTGCTATTATCCAGAACTCCCCCTGTAATCTGTCTCAAATCAGATTTGTGAGGTTTTACACTCCTAATGTTTCAGTGTGAAAACCCTCACTCCAAGCCTCCACAAAGAGCAATTCATTTCCATGCTCTGCACAGCTCTCCCAGGGACGGGTGAAGGCTCCAGGAGCTCTCTCGGGGCTGTGCCTCCTCCTCTCCACAGGCAGCAGGGCTAGGTAAGGCTGTGTAAGGACACACCAGCCTGTGGACAGGCTGAGGCACTTCTCTGGATTACATCCATTTCCCATTCAAAACGTTTGTCATCACACCTGTCTGTGACACCGCATTTCCAGTGAGAGCTGTATTTCTTACGGGGCCTGCTACGTCTGATGATGAAAAGTTATCTACGTATTTCTGAGAGACAGTTTTACTTCTCCTCCAGTTCATTTCAAGTGCTCAATCCAACATCATTTTTGCCAAAAACTCCATCAAATTTGTCACCATTGCAAGCACAGAGTTTTCTCCTCTTACCATCTCCAGATCTGCTATTTTTTCATCCTGTTAATCCAGGTCTAAAAAGGTCACATCCAGATGCTCCCATGTATCTGAGACTCACAACCAGCTAAGGAAAAAGGTTTGACCAATCACCCAAACAGGGCTGCCAAATACTGTGCTACTTCCTCAGTGGGCTCTTATTCCACACAGGAGCTCCTTTCAGGACAGAGCTGAGATACTCCTTGATGGGATGCAACCAAAAGAGACCCGGGCTCAGGAAAGTGTTTTCCACACATAACAAGGCATTTGAAGTTTTGCACAGTTTCGGTGTACAGGGAAATAAATTTGGAACAGTCATGTAAGAGCCCTTTCTCTCATCGAGCACTACACTGCTAAAGCAGGAAAAATTACCACTGATTTCACTTTTCAGAGGTCCCAATCAAACCCAGTATTTATCATCAATCAAGGCAGCTGGCAACTGCTCTGTCTTTTCCTAAATTCCTTCAAATATTCCAAGTTTCTTTTGCAAATAAAATTCACCGGAGCAACACTGCCCCCGTCTGCTGAAACCAGAAATTGTCAGTTTAAGGTGATCGATTTACGTGCTAACATTTCCTTAGCTAATAGACATTTACTACACTTTCCACTTTCAAAAATTAAGCAGGATCTGTCCTGAGTGTTCAGAGTTCCTGATCTAATCTAAGACAGGAAATTCAGCTCATTTTGCACACATTTGTTACTGCCCTTTTGGCAGGAGAACTAAACACTAGGCTTAGTTTAAATCTCCCTGCTGCTCAGTTCTATCCTGTAAGTTGGGAGGAAGCCGATCCACAGTTTGTCTCTAAAGAGAAGTCTCGTGAAATAATGAGGGCCCTCCTACCTTTCACAGACAGTGACTTGCTGATGGCCATACAGGAAGCATCAAAAGGCTGAGAAAGAAGTGCTCCTTTTCCCTGGTTTTATCCCTGAGGAAATTCTCTTCTCCTTCCAGACAGGGCTCTGTGTAAGCTGAGGAGCACCAGGAATTTTAAATAATGGACATCCTTCAGGCACCAGTGGGCCCAGCTTCTTCCTCTCCCCAGGAGTCCTGAAGCCATTCACCTAAATCTGCAGTAGGATGGAACAAAACACAAGTGTCAAAAGACACAGCTCTCCTGGATCAGCTCAGGACCCCTTCAGGACTGAATAATTCCTTCTTGGGGTAGCAATTCCCCTGGAAGTTCATTATATAAAAAAATCAGGAACAAATAAATAAAAAATATGGCTTTTCTATACTTACCTCCAAATCAGCTGGGGCTGACTGTAACATTTCTATCTCCTTAGCTCTGGGAAATGTCAGTCTGGCATCTAAAAGAAGAAATAACAGGAGGGAAAACGTGTTGAGGCTCTGCATGGTATCAAAGGGATTGCAATCATCAACTAATGTTCAAAAGATGTTTCCAGAGGAAAATTCCTAGGGCTACACAGGGAACCTCCACTCAGATTCCCAGTTGGATTTGAGTTCATCTTCCTTCCAAACCAAAGAATAAGCTTGTTTGTCTGGATAGGCCTGAGGTAAAAATGTGAAAAAATCTGACAGCGAAAGAGGAAAACAGAGATCTGAGAGTGAAAGGAATGAACAAAGCTGAGAAACAAGTAACCTGTGAAATCAGTGAATCCACATTCTTCTGGTGTTGGAAAAGGCACCTGTCTTTGAAGTCTGAAAGGAAGGAATTTTCTCTGGAGAATAGGAAAGAGATTCTCCATTTCATATTGCCTCTGGCACAGAACTGCTGTGGGTTGCTCAGTTCCTCCAAGCAAACTGAAAAGCAACAAGCCAAGGTGAGGAACGGATCCATCCCTCTGAGGAGAGCACAAGTGCTGCCACAACTGAAGGATGTGATTCCAGGGCATTTGAACTCAGAACTGCAGGTTTTCCCTCTGCATCTGAATTTTCATCTATCTGATGTCACCATCCTGCTGAAAACAGAGTTCGAATCAGGAACCAGGAATCCAAAAGAGTCATCACAGTGCAACATCACAACCATACAACGTTTCCACCCCAAATAAGATGATTACCAAACAGTCCAGGCCACTATCAGAGCCTTTAAACAACTCTGAAGTGGCTGGTGGGTATGGGGCAGGTGCTGGCATAAATCACTCCAATCCCTTCCTCTGAAGCTCTATTCCCCTCCCTGTACAGCTCACCGTCCTCCCTCTAGGAGGAATGGATTATTTTAAACACAAGCAGTTTATATTTGCATCTCGATACCTTTTCAGAGGTATTCCCAAATAGGAGGAAAGTTACACAGGAATTTGATACTAGGAGAGTTACTCTGTTTCAAGAGTGACAAGGGCTGCTGGGTGCTGCAGACCTGGACTCCCAGAAAACAAGAGATAAAAAAAGGCACTTGCAGTCAAGACAGGTGATGTTCTGCAGAAAAAGCACCCTGCCAGGATCTCGACCGGGAAAAGATACTGAGTTTCCCGCTGAAGCCAGGCTTTGAATGACACTTGGGCGAGAAATCAAGCCCTCGGTACGGCGTTTATTGGCTCTCTCTCATGCACATCATCGGCTCCTAAGGGAGGAGCTTGTTCCCGAGGCTACCGAGTCAGGCGGAGGGGCTGGAGGAAGGAGCAGGTGGCTCCCAGCAGGGCTTGGGAAGGTGGATTGCCAGCCTACGGTATGGAAAAGCCAGGAGCGAAGGTGGGGTGATGAGTGCCCCCCTTCTTTCCCAGCCCCACAGTAAGGAGCAAAATCTCAGTGCCCTATCCAAAATCCCGGAGAAACAAAGCCCAGCACTGCCTGCCAGGGGTAGGTGCTGGTCCCCTCCCAGGTGAGTTTTCATGCTTTGTTAACACCTGGGACTGTTGGAGCATTACAATCTCGCTTGAGGATATCGTAGAGCTTCAGGATATTGTAGGGTATTTTATTTACCTAAACACTCATTTGCCTCTTATCCCTGTGGATAAGAAAAATCTTTTTGCTGCTGCAATACAAGTCCTTTTCTCAAGCTGTTTTCCACTTGGGATTGCAGTGCAGCACGAGAATGGAGACCAGAGGTCTGTTTGCAGCTGGTTAGTTCTTACTTTTCTGTAGTATTTCACATATGACCACTTTTCTCCTTATTTCAGCACTAGGTGGATGGTTTTTTCTCTTGTAAATGAAAATGATGTGGTACTCTTGAGGAATGGCTATGTGTTTTTCATCTTAGTAAGACATTTAAATAAATCAACATACCTGTCTGTCTCTCGAGTTTTCTCAGACTCTATCTCTCCAGCTGAGGATTTTGTTTTGGGCCCAGTTCATACACCTGCTTCTGGAAACTTGTATCAAGGTGATCTTTTGAATAACCTGAAACGAGGGACAGCCTATGGACACCTGTGTGTTCCTTCCTGCAATCGAGATCCAAAATGGCACAATCAGACAAGTAATTTCCTCTGAAGTGATGGCCTCTTCACTCAGCACCCCTCCCTCACCTTGAAAATACCAAAGAACACAGAATGTTGTCCTCTCTGATGAGATGGGTGTAAAAATAAAAATATAAATATTCCAGTCTTTATTACTGAATTGGAATTAGGGCAAGATGCCTTTGAATCTTTTGCTTTTGACCCTCTGGGCCTTTCTTTAGCGGGAGAAGACTCACCCCGATTTCTGCCTTCAGTCAGCTCACAGTCACCCCTCCAAAATGTGCCATCTTTCCGGCCTAATATAATATGGAAAATTATCCAGGCCCTTCCCCTATCCCCGTGAGAGGATTTCTACCTCCAGCCTCAAGCACGGCATCGCGAAACCACCAGGGATCCCGGCCCCAAAATGGCGGCCCCGCCGTGAGGGAGCGGCGGCCATGTTGGGGCTGAGGGGCTCGGCGCCGCAATTCCAATTCCCGGCGGAGCGAGCGGCTGTGGCAGGAGCAGCCGGCAGGGCTGGGCTCGGGATGGCTCCTTCCCGCGGAGGAGCATGGCGGATCTCCCCAGGGCCGGGTGTGTGGGCCGCAGTGCCCTGCGGAGCTGGGAGCGCGGAGCCATGGGGCGCTGAGGGCACGGAGCTGCGCGGCCGTCCCTCACAGCCCGCGGCGGGACGGCGGGAAAGGAGGGAGGCGGCTCCCGGAGCTCCATGGGCGGCCTGAGGGGATTTCCTCCTCTGCTCGCCTTTCTGGCCCCTCACGGCTGGGCTGTGGGACCGAGGGCTCCGCTTTTCTCGCCAGTGTGCCCACAGGAAGCGCCCAGGGCGCGGCTGTGCCGGGTTTGCTGAAGGCCTTGAATAGCCAGGTATGGCGAGTGCTGCGGGAGCCGCCTCTGGGCTTGCGGTGTGGCCACAAGTGCTCCAGAGGACGAGGGACGCGGGGAAAATCCATGTAAACTAAACAAGAAACATGTCAATAACATCTGACTTCAAACTGCCACTGAGTAGCAGATTTTTGTCTCTTTCCTTCTCCTTTTTGTCTTTCCTCATCTCCTCTTTGTCATCTCCTTTTCTCTCTTTCTTCTTTTCCTCTTCGTTTTCTCTTCTGTCTGCATCTGGGTTCGTCCTGACAAAACAAACCAGGAGGTTTGGAAAAGGAGGGAAACCCGCCTCCCCTTAAATATCTTTAAGTCTTGCTGCAGTTTTAAAATTAGACGGGCAGAATTAATTTTGTTGCATAAAGTTGATTCTTAGTAGATTAAAAAGTGAATACACATCCTTTTCTTCACAGGTGTGTTCCAATGAACAAGAATATCCAGGAATTAATGTAGTACAAAGGATTTGTTTGCTATTAGAAAATTCCTGTCCCTGCTATGTGTCATTATTTTTTTCCCCAGAAGGTAGTGCTTGAATTTAGTGTTGTTTATACACTGTTGTGTATCTAATATTTGAAAGTTTCTCCCACAGAAGGGTCATCAATGAGTGTGAAAATTGATGGCAAACTGAGATTTGATTTACTGATTCACTCAGACTGATGATTCAAACTGACACAACACCCTCAGGAATGGAGAAAATAATCAATTGCCTGATCAATTCCAACAAAATAAGACAGTGTGAATGGGCTCAGGTTTCCTTCCTGTTGTGCTCAAGGTTTTATACAACCAAACTCTCCTCTTATTCTACAGTTTCTCTCAGAAAGGTGGAGATGTGCAGAACAGGCTGCATGAAGCGAGTTGAAATTTGGGGCAGCTTCTTAAATTTAGGTGAGTCTTTGTAGCTGCTGAGTCTTTGGGCAGTTTCACCAGCACTATTTTGAGCAGCCTCTTTTTTATTTAGGTCATGTCTTCAGTATTTTGTTGGTTTAGTTTGATTGTTTGCTTTTTCTCCTTTAGACCACTGAGGTGTGTGAGCAACAGGAAGTCTGTTTAAGTCTGATTGGCAGAGCAAACTGGTGGAAATGCAGTTGGAAAGAAGTGCACTTCAGGATAGCAGGTATGAAGGCTCAGACAGATGTGTCATATGGAGAGTGTCTGTGTGAGCTTTGAGAGGCACAGCAGGCTTCCTCAGCAAGGAGCTTCCCTCCAGGAATAACACTATGGCAACATCAAATGAAGTACCCATTCTCTGTGTTTTTATTCCCAAAGCATATCCAGACATTTTCATGTGTTCCACAGAGAACTCCTTTGTGAGGATGATGGTATTTGGGGTGGGGTGACTAGGGGCTGCCAAGCAATGTTTTTGTTTTCAATAATTCCTCTTTCAAGATGTTTATTTGCTCATGACTTTCTGCTGCTTTTCCCTTCCATGCTGACAATCTCCTGGTTTATCTACTGCCACAAAAATTCTATTTTGGACGAATCTCTGCACCTTATTTTTCCAAGTGTCACTTAAGTGGACTCGTGGAATTTGTTGGGACACCAGTCCCACCATTAAAAGAAAAAAACTGAAAGTAATTTTGGCAGTTAAATCAGCTTTTTCTTGCTGGTTTCACTGAGAGTTTTGTCCTTTCTTGTCTGAGATGTCCGAATTGTTGCCCCGCCATCCACTTGAGTTATACAGTAACCCCTTCAAATTAAAACTATCCATAGCTTGATACTTAATAACAGAACATGGAAATGCCTACATTTCTGACAAGTGAAAGAAGTTACTATTTGCCAGGATGAAATTACAGCCAGCGTTTTCTTTTGGGAAGAGGATTGAGCAGGTGAGAAATGAGCACGAGCACGAGGTGGCAGCACTGGGTCGTAAAGCTGACAGTGCCTGCAGCTTGCAAGTAGCGTCCGAAGCCTGGTGGAGACAGATCCTTAAGTCTGGGTTTTGATTATAGTGTAGGAAGTGTTAAGAGTAACCTTAATTTGAGAGAAAGCTTATGCTGCTCCTACACTCCACTCTCTGCCCTATTCTTTTGGTTTCTCAGTGCTTTTGTTTAAGAGAAGCACTGGTTGCACACACTGTCAACTAAAAAGGGGAAAAAAACAGGAACCCCACAAATCCACTCAATGCAAGAGGAGAGACAAAACATCCATGTGTTAGGCAGGCTGAAAAGGAGGAGGCTGGGGCTGCTTCTCCTTTGATGGTTCTTACAGTTTCTAATTTCTCCACCTCAAACTTCCCATAAGAACAAGCAAGACCCCCAAATTTGGTGCATCCACATCCAGTCTGTCACCTGGAATCCACAATTTGTCAGCTCTGTTCCTAGTTAGGAGAAGTGAAGAGGATCTATGGAAACAAGGTGTGTATGGATTTGCCTGTTAGCATTGGTGCCAGGGAAACAGAGTGTGTGGAAATCTGGAATGTTCCAGAAAGAAGAGGCAAGTCTTTTGATGAGGGATTGCTTCAGAAAAACTGTCTGGATAATAGGATAAATTACATTATCCTAAACTTTTCACATAAGAGTATCTTTAATAAATAGCCTTGTAGACAGGTCCATCATCTCATACACTGGCACAAGTTGCCTCCTTTCAGAGAAAGTGAATACTACTTGGTACAAAACCTGCTTTTCTGGAGATTTCTGAATGTAGCCATGGTGAAGGAATAGTCCTCTGTGAACAAAGTTGTTTTTTTTTTTCTTCCTCCCAAAGTGTTATTTTTACCATTCCAATCAGCATTTATGTTGCAAATAAGGGACTTCTGAAGAGCTCTGAATCAGGGTGGAAGCCAAATTACTCTCCAGAACCTCAGTTAACTCTGAAATTAAACTGAGCTTAATCACTAAAAGAAAACAACGCAATTATGAGTACACCCAGGGAATAACTCTGCTGGGCCAAAAGATAACATTTGTGCTTCTTTCAAGTAGGACCTAGAAGAAAACCAGAAGAAATCAAATACTGTTTAAATAGGATGCTTTAAGATAATTCTTCGTGAATATTTGCCTTTTTCCAGGTCAAAGATCTTGAGAAACAGTTGCACCTAGCTCATTCTGAGACAGCAGAAGCTCAGACAGACCAGGCACAACATGGACAAAAATCTGGAAATCCAAATGACCAGATTCATCAATTGTTGGTAAAAACAAGTGATAGAATTGAAAAAACTTGCTTTCTATAAGCCTCTCCTTATTTCTGGTGTTCAGATTTGCACCTTGCTTTGTTTCCCCTTCTAATTAACTTTGAGGATTATTATAACTAGAAATTTGAATTAACTGTGAAAGGCCCAAGGGCCTTTGCCAATAGCAATGAGGGACATTCAGAATTAAGACTTAACTCTGACATAAATTTAAGGCCACGGAAACCTGTGCAAATCATATAAAGATGCTGAGCTACCTCCACTTTAACCTCACAGTTTAGATCCCTCTGTAATGAACCTTGGTCCTTTAACACATATTTTGCAAGACTTATCCAATATTCTAGCAGTAAACAACAGCAGAAGTTATGTTTAGCAGAAATGCCCATTGGTAATTCTGTTTGGGCCACACTTTAAATTCATATTGTTGAAATGAGTAGCTCTGAAATGTCTATGTCAATGTTTTTAACATTACTTAAATTTTAAATTATTATTAAGAGAACAAAAAAATCCTAAATTTATTTAGGAGGGAGATGACTTTAATTTCTCATAGACTGAACTTCATTAAAAAGAGAGCAGAAAAAGTGATTTGGGATCAGAACACAGAGAACAGCATCCCCATGGAGCAGCTCAGGAGGCAGCTGGACAACAGAAACTTGCAGCTGCAGAGCTTGGAAAAGGCACTGAAGGAAATGAGGATGCAGGCAAATGGAGTGCCAGGTTGGTGGGTTTGACTCTGAACTTCCAAAATGGCTTTTTGTACATTTCTTGAACGTTTAATGCCACCAGATCTAAAAAACAAATTGTTGAATGTGTTTTTTTTCAGCTCTGAGCATGTCTGGAAGAGTGGTTAGTAAGTTGAAGGCCTTCATAATGCTTTACTTCATGCAGTTTTAAATAAAAACATCATTAAGTTTATGCTTATGAACCAGTGAGTGCTGTGTCAGGATTCCTTCTGACAAAACAGAAACTGCCTTTGCACTCCCCTTTTTTCCAAACTTCAGCCCCTCAAAAATGAGCTGTAATTAGATAACCTTCTTTGCATTATGACTAAAGATACAGGTGATTCCTTTATTTTCTACCAAATCATAGGCTTGAGCTAACTCAGACATCGTTCTATATTTTCTCAATCCATTATTTTTTGTTGAAAATCCTCCCACCAGGAAGTTCACTCTTTTCTTCTGTTTGTGCTTTGCACTATTATCAGTTTTTGAATCAAAGTGCTTTGTGCATATTGCTGCTTGCAGGAATTAAATCAGTAATAAATTATTCATATAATTTTTTCCCTCAACTTCACAGAGCAGCCAGTCCAGTTTTATCACTTTACCCTTAAGTGCTCTGAATTTTGTTTTAACATTGCCAGTTGATGATTTTTTTTTTTTGCATTAGTTTAGCATTTTTCATTTCCTGAGTTTAAAAAAACAATATTCTATTTAGTTACTAAAATGGAGAAAGAGGAGTCAGAGCATCCTGACCTAATTTTTCTGCACAACTCAGGTGTTGAAAATGTACTGCAGAAAACCAGAAATGTGCCAGGACATTCAAAAGGTGGAAATAAACAAATCCCATGGCTGATCCTTGTATTGTTATTCTTCAGATGGCTGCAATTGAGGGAAAAAAAATGAAAGCATTGGAAACATCTCTTTGACTGTGCAGCTGGAGATGACCAAGGAAGTGCTGCATAAAGCCACGGAGGGTCTGGCAGCCAAACAGGGGGATTTGGAGGCTGCTGAGCAAACAGGCTCAGCTCTGGTGGCCTGTCTGCAGGACAAGGAGAGGGCCACCAACCAGGAAATCAGGGAGCTACGTTCCCAGCTTGGCAGCAGGATGCAGGAGCATGTGAGGTGTGAGGAGGGCTGTTTACACAAGGTGCAGTGGGAGTGTGAGGCACTGGAGCTGTGCTCGTGTTGGAGAAGAAAAGGATGGTTGAGATCTTCCAAAAGCAAATTGATAACATGACCCAGATCATGGGCCAGCAGTGGCCAAATGCTCCAGCCAAACTGCTGGAACAATGGAAGTGGAGAAATCCCAGCTGAAAAAAGAAATCAATGACTGGAAACTCAAAGCAGAAGAGCTAAAGGTGTGCAAACAATGCTGCATTTGTGTCTCTTTATGACAGTAAACGTTTTATGGTTTTAAATCTCTGCCTTAATGTGCTGATACTGTTCTGAAGAAGGTTGGGCAATGTCCCTGGAATTCTAACAGCACTCAGTTAGTAGGGGAGAGGAGGATAATATTATAATATTATAACATTACCACTACCCATGAATAATTCTCTGGTGAAGAGCATCTGCCAAAAGGCTGGTGTGAGCTGGAATGATCTCGGTGCGATGAGTGTCCACACCAGAACAGAACCAGAAATACCAAGTGTTACTGAGAAGCAGCAGACAGGCAGCACTCAGAATTCCCCACTGAGGACACTGGTTATTTCTCAGACAAGAAATACAGGATGTGGTAGTCCCATGCATCAGGTCAGCATCTTCAGATGAAAAACCACTCCAGACAAGGAATTTCATTCTCTTTTGTGACAAGGCATTTGAGTGCACATGGGGGGCTGCTACAAGAGAATGAAAATCATGTTGATATGCTACACCAGGTAGGGTTAATTATTCTTTAAAGCCATCAGATCCAATTCTGCTGCACCCTCTTTGCCTGGATTAGCAATTTTCACCCAAGTCATTAGTCTGTTTCACTCTGGTTTTCTTTCTTGCCCCAAACTGAGGTTTTAAGTAGTGGTGTCCACACACCTTTGTGGTTATTTTATGTAATTATGTATATCACACATAATTGTTTTTTATGTAAGCAGAGTGCAAAGGATGAGAAAGAAGACAGAATATGTGAAATGGAGGCCAGGCTGAGCAAGCTGGAGCTGGAAAAGGTTCAGCTGCTTAGCACATGCACCAGAGAGGCTCCAGGCATTGAATGATGCAAAAATGGAAAAAGATTAGCTCCTCAGGAACTCCAGGCTGGCCAGAGGGAGCTAGCTGGCCTTGCAGGTAGGGAGCCTCAGCTCAGCTCCTACAGCTGCTAATTTGGGCTCATGTTAAAAATAAAAGAGCAGCCTGCTGGCTGAATCCAAATATGGCTGCTGGTACAGCGTGAGGTTCCTGCCAGCACAGGATGGTCAGATTGTTCCAGGGAGCTGTGACATGGCGTGGGATTCTGGCACTGAGGGGGGGAACACAATCTTTATGGCCCATCTCACTATGGGCAAAAAATATTTCCAACTGCTTGAGCCAGGAGATGGAAAAAGCACATCTAGTAAATCACAGATTAGAAGCCTGACCCTTTTTTCTGGAGTGGTATGTAGGAGCAGTACTGGATCCCATTAACCATCTGTGGTGAAATTATAGCGAAACTTTGTTTTGTTGCAAATTTGCTTCAACGGCATTATTAAAAGCTGATGCTTTAGCTTCAGTGTTTTCACAACTAATGTGTGGGAAACTCCATCAAGATATATTATTAAGATACATACAGATGTATAAAATTCTAAAAATAAGAATAATTCTGACATATATAAATATATTATTTAAAATTTATAAAAAGCGGGATCTGGACCCAAAGCAGCCACCAAAGTCCAAGGATATTCTCAGTTAAATCTGCATGGCAGCTGGCTGGATGCTGCTGGTGATGTGCTTTGCTCCCTGCACACCCCTGGACCCTCAGGAAATACCCTTGGGAGCGCTGCCTTTATCACAAGTTGGCAGCAGATCAGTAATCTCAGTCTAGAGGAATGAAATTTTTTTATCATTCTAATTTCAATCTTTACTTTCTCTCACCAGAGACATTTGAAGATTTGAAGAGGAATTACCAGGGTGAAATCAAGGAAATGCTGTTGAAGTCAGCCCAAGCTGAACTGAAACAGGCCAGGACTGCTCTAAAGACTATGGAGGGATTTGATGGCAGTGGTAACTATTTTCTGGTTTACTTCCTGATGTGGTGGCAAACGTTTATATCAAGGAACAAAGGGTAGTTCCTTCTGTGAGATCCCTGCAGCATCAGGCACTCTCACTCTCTTTTCTCTGAGTTAATAAATTTATACTTGTGAATATAAAGAAGGAAAAAGTACTGATTTTTAATTTAGTCCCACAGTGAGGACCCAACAGGTTGCAGGAGCACTTGAGTCCAAGTCTACTTTAATCTTCTTGGTTCCTGCATCATTAGTTATTGTACAAAATGAAGCAGCTCCAACACTTGAGACAGACTCTACCTGGGTGATACCTAGCTGGTATGTGGAAAAGGAGGATTTGGTCTGACTCAGTGTCACTTTGACCCATTATGAAGCAGAGGATTTGTTCCCCATATAAGCCCTGCTGAAACCAGTGTGTTCACATTAAAAATTACCTTTTTTTTTTACTGAAAATGGGGTAGCAAACCAGTTCCATCCCCAGATGGAGCAAAGGTCAGTGGGAGCAGTGCTTTGAACATGTGAAATGCTGAAAAATCCAGTTCTCAGCAGTGAAAAATCCAGTTTTCACTGAAAGGAAGGGTTCTTTGAACCAGGCCTTTGCCTCAGGTTCTGAGCAGTAAAATGAGAATAATATTGCACTTCATGTGAGATGGCTGTGACAATAAAGGGGTTTGCACCTGCAGACAGCTCAGCTGCTACAGCAATGAGTGCCTGGCAAACACCCCTGGGTGCTGCTGTGTCTGTGCCCTTGTGTACAGCAATATCTGGGGTCAAGGCTTAAAAAGGACAAAATAAGAGTCAAGGGGGGGAAAATATGTGCATTTGGACGAGTTGAGGTAAGAATTGACAACACAGTGCCTTTGTAAATCCTTTTCAGCTGAATTATTTTGTTTCAGAAGCCTTCCAAGCTGGATATTTTGAAGGAAGAACCACTGCAGGATCTAAAGAGGATTCTTCAAGAATTAACAAGTGACATTCCTTCCGTGGATCTCAGCAGCCATGGTGGGAGAAAATCCCCTTTAACAACCATGAAGAATGCAGTGTAAGAGTAATAGATTTATTTCTGTTGTTGTGCTGTGTACTTACAGTACCCTCTGAAATGGGAATCTGGCTCTTCACATGCTTCAGGAGCAGTGTGGGATGTGTTTTTGCAAGGAGGTTGGGTTTACACATAAACTTGAGATAATCTGGAAGCTTCTGTTGTTTGCCAGGTTCCTCAGATGCTTTAGGTGGGAGGAAAATAGAAAGTGACCACACCATTTGCCTTTAGTACTTGCTTTTATTTTTGTTCAGAACTCCTTTCTTCTTTTCCTGCCATATGTAAATATCCAAATGCAGGAATTTATTTTTTTTACCAAGCACATCATACATGACAGCAGTACATGAAGCTGAAAAATCGATACAGCACAAATTCTGATGTTTCTAATTCAGAACATAAGGATACTTCAAAAAAGAAAATGTAATTGGTGAATTTTGATTAGGATTAAATCAAAACTGACCTGGAGACGCTGCTACTGCAAGCATAGTGGAAAAGGACATTTTAGGACAGTGAGAAGTGCTTTCACTTAGCTGAGTAACCTGCTTCCTACAGTACTCATTTGAGGTTCACTTTCTAAGGCTTTTTTAATACAGCCCCAACCCTGAGCTTGTTTGTATTGTTTTATTCATAATGCTATGAGCTTCCTGGGAATTATAAAACAAAGCTTTCATGTCACTTTCATCCCTCTAAGCAAGAGCTCTGAAGCATATTTATGTTGTTTGCTTTTAATTTCCATGTATAAGACCTGGAGACTCCATATGAGAGCTTCACGTTGTCACTGTGGATGCTGGCTAGCATGACCAAGCTTTAGCATAATCCTTCAAGAATGCAGGTTTTGCCCTCATTTTGCTTTCAGGGGTCCTTTCTCCTCACATCCCACAAACCTTCAGTCCCAGGATGTTTCCCTGCTCCTTACATCCCTTGGTAAGTTTTCACTGGCAGCACTGATGTCAAACTGGAACATTACAGAATATTATAAAGAATATAGTCCCAGTACAGTGTCTTTTCCTGGGAATTTACTCAAATACCTCTTAGCAGGTGCTATTACAAAGTCTTGATTGCACTTGCTACAAAATCTGTATCTTGTTGGAAAGCAGCTCCTCAGAGGCTGACAAGAGCACACCCAAAATTGGTAATTTCCATGTTACTTGTGTCATTAGCATCAATAGAATTGTCACATTTTTGGAGCCTAAATTTAGGCTTTTGAGTTCTTTATTTGGATATTTAGATATGGATGGGTTTTTAGAGGAATAAAAAATTGCTGTTGGTTTCCTTCTGAGTACTGAATTTATAATGGCCTTTTTTATTATTATTTATGATAACATTGATATTATTTTCCCTAGCTTCTTAGCCCATGGAAACTAGTGAGCCCACACCAAAGAGGCTACAGAACAAGATGGAAAGCCTGCAAAACCTGGTGGAATCATTACAGATAAAAAAAACAAGGTGCCAGTATTTAGCAAAACTATTCCTGTTTTATTGAAAAAAACACACAGTCTCCAGAAACTGTTCTTGGAACCTGCCAAAGTACTACCTGTGCTTTTACTAGCACACCCTAGTTTTACTAGCAGTACCCCCTTCTGCATTATGCTGCTCCTGGGAGAGTAATTAGATTAGCTCCACAATGCCCCTTAACTCTAATGAGCTTCAGGATCCTTAGCATGTCAAACATGGCAGCTGCTCAGGGGTGTCCTCGTGTGCTGTCATGGCCAATCACAGGGAATTTTTGACAAGCTGATGATGCTTTCATGGAAACTGCAAGATTTCCAAAACTTACTTGCATGAGCTCCTGGGATGGCAGGATACCAAATGAGATGGGGTTTATTTTCTCTGCACTTTTTCTTATTGCATATCCAGTCTCTTTCCCCTTTTCTCCTTTAAGTCTCATTGCACAGATTTGGGAAATTATTATTTTCCCTCATCTCACAGTGCATTTGTGTTAGGGACATAGAAGTGATGTGATGTAGGTAGAACAAATAAACTTATTTATATAAATAAGTCAAAGGTAAGTGTTCTCATTTTTGTTCTTTGCCATCCATTAATATCCTCAGTGGTTTTTCTGTATTCACATAGAGTTGCCAACTGAAGCTGCATTTGTAAGGGCTTGGTAGGTACAGCACACCTGGTTATGGGAGGACTTTTTGAAGGTTCAGATGGCTGCACCTGAGTCCTCAGCCTTTGGAACATAAGGTGGTGTTCAGCTAATCCATTCTTCTGCTATTTTCAGCCACATCTCCAAAGATCAGAACTCAGGAGGTGAAGACCAAGAAATCCAAGGAAAGGAGAGAAAGCTGTCCAAGTGAAGGCACTGCATGCATTAGTGATCACTTTCATGTAGGTACATTGTGTTTAAAACGCATTATGTTTTTAAAGATTAATAATGAAAACGCTTACAGTTTTTTTTAACTCTTGTTTATAGCTCTTATTTTAAATGAGCAGGAAGTACAGAGTGGAAAGGGACCTTAAGGATAATCTCATTCCAACCCTTTGCCACACACAGGGATGCCTTCCACTATCCCAGGTTGCTCCAAGCCCTGTCCCGCCTGGCCTTGGACACTGCCAGGGATCCAGGGCAGCCACAGCTTCTCTGGGCAATCTGTGCCAGGGCCTGCCCACCCTCACAGGGAAGGATTTCTTCCTATGTCTAAGCTAAATTCTTCCTCCTGAAATTTCAATTCCATACTGTACCGTGATTCATTTAAGCAGAATGGACTCATCAAACTTTAGTTTGAGTCTTGTGTGGGGAGAAGAAATTACTGAGTTGTTCCTAAGCTGTCCTCAGTTATTGCCAACACTATTTTAATTGGAGGAATTTTGTTAGGTTTCCTAATAATTTTTTTACACTGTTTCTGATAGTTTTTGCAACAACATTGCAAGCTCAGAAATATTAGTAAGACCATCTCCCCTTTCCTAGGAATGGGTTGCATTGAAAATGAAAGGATTGGTTTACATGGTGCATGTATCACAGTTTGGACTTGCCACACACATTGGCCAAATCTTCCAAAATTTTCTTTAGAGGAGAGTCAGGTGCAGAGAATAAGAACCCCTTGGAAAGGTCACTGGTAAGTGCACTCCCAGTTGTGTTCAAGGACCCAAGCTAAGAAGAGTTTCAGAAGCTGCAGCTGTGTGCCAAGGGCAGGGATCAGGTAGAGGGGTCAGAGAGACAGTGAGGAGGGAGGGACACCTACCATTCCAAACCAGCAGCTTTACATCCTTTTGCTGGAATCCAGCAGAGCTGGGGACAGGTCTGGGCTTCCCCCACTGCCACCAGCAGCAGGCAAGGACCAGGCTTGTAGACACATGAGCCTCAGAGCAGCTGAATACATGCTGGCCTCTGCAGCCCCAACAGCCCTTGTTATTCCATGTCATGCAGGTGGATGGCACAGGAGGGCTGTGAGGCCAAGCTTGCCCACAGCAAGGACACCACAGATGGCAACCAACCCCAGGAGAGAAAACCTAACAGTGGAAAATATGTGGAGACACTCCCAAGGGTAAGTTCAACTCCCAAAGAGAAGGTGGGATGGGCATGGGTTTTGCAAAGCAAACTAGCTGCAGTCAAGGTTTTTATAGGAGACTTTGAAATGGTTGATGCCCAGTCCCCTCAGGCTGCTTGCACAGCTCACCATCCAGCTGCAGCGTTCAGCATCTGTGCACCAAACTACTTCACAAAAAGGAATAGTTTGTGTTTCATATAAAAGTAATCCTCTCATTTGTCAGAAGTTTGCTGTCAGAGGTATGAGCAGGTGAACTTTAAAGTGGTTGCAGGCTTTGCCAAGCTGTGAGTGAGACAGTTTATTGTTTGTTGTGAGATCTCCTGAGCCACTGGCTGTTAGATCCACACATGTGGAATGTCAACAATAAGTTGTTTCTCACATGTAGCTTCACTGGTCTCACAGCCAGGACATTGTATCAGACAGCTATCAGCCATTCATTCCAGCAGCATCTTTTCTATGCAGCAAGGCAACTTGGTGTAAATCTATTTTCACCTTTGAGCAAATAGATTGTTCAATAATGAGAAAACACCCCAGTGGACTTGGAGAAAATACTAATAGGTTCCTCCAGAAAAACTGAAATCCAGATTTCTTTCTTTCACCATACCCAAACCACTTAATTTACATAGCATAGGTCCTGCTGGGGAAGCAGTGATGGGAATGGCATAATAATTTAGAGGCTGTAGCAAAAGCTCAGTGCAGGTCTTTGTAGGAACTGCAGCTGATCCTTCAGCAAGATGATACAATCATGAGGACTGTGGGATCAAAGCACAGGGTGTTTAATTAAAAAAATTAATTGTTCACCATTGCATTAGAGGATCTATTCTAGCATGGGTTAAGTAGCTTTCTAGTGAATAACTTAATCTAATAGCACAGTTAATCTCCTCAGACAAGCCTGCAGCGTGGGTATAAATACACTCAGGCAGCAGCACGACAAGTGCTTTTTAACTTGACAGCATCTCACTGTTTGAGGAGCTGGCATTAGAGGGGAAGGGATTTGTAATCACCTTGAATGAAATGTTTTGCCTTGACTTGAGGGATTTCTGAAGATCACCTTCTTTTGCTGCTGTATATTAGCTATAGTATCCACTTCACTTTCCTGTTAGAAAAGCCAAGTGCAAAGAATGCAGCTGAGTTGGTTTTCCTGGATAAAAATCAAAATTCGAATTTGCCAGTGCACTTGTTCCTTAGCCTCTCTCTCCTCACCCTCCCCTCAACACCCTTCCAGGAGTTCTTTGAGCTGTTTTGTGGCCAGGAGCAGGCAGCCCAACCCACTCTCATTGAACAGCTGGTATCAAACTCCCAGTAAGAACATTTCCAACACTTGTTCTTCCCAGCAGCTCTAGCACTGTCCCACCAACTGGATGCCCATGAACCCACCAGATGCAGGAGGTCAGCTTCTGAAGTTCATCTTCCAGTCTTTCACCAAAGCCATTCTATTTCACACATGCACACTGCTCCACCACACAGAGCAGGAAGGAATTGGCAGAGGCATTTAGATCAGTGATGTGCTTTTTCAAGTACATCTTCCAACCCAAAGTGCTAATTTGTATACTAGAAAACTCTGCTGTCCCAGACCAAGCTCAAGGGAAGGGCTGTTTGCAGGCCAGAGCTTGGCTCAGCATTGTGGAAAGAGGAGCTTGCTCAAGTGGCAGCATGTATTTGTACCCAAAAATACAAAAGGCAGGGCAGCAGAGCAGCTTTCTGCTTCTATCATACACAGATACCAACTAGCTGAGGCTGGAAGTATTCTCCTTCATCTGGCTTAACAGAAGGCCACAAGTTAAAATAAACTCAAGCTGAAAAGCTTAGTCTTAAAAAAATATTTACAAGTTTAAGCCAAGTATTTGCTAACAATACTGTGGTATTGTTCCTCAGTATGCCACCTGACTGTTCCAGCCAGAACCCTATTCCCTAGCTATCACAGCATTCCAGGTTTTTTTAAAGCCTGCTCCCACCCTGACAAAGTAATTCATTAAGCCGAGACAGTCCTTTGTGACCTTTGCTCTCCCCTCAGCAGGAGTGGAGCTGCCTGCCAAGCCTTTCATCTGAGCCAGGATGATTGCTGGACAGTAGGGGGTAGAGAATGAACTATTTTGGGGTTCAACCTTTTGTTACTCACAAGAGGGAGGGCTACTTCTCAGCAATTGCTTAGCACTAAGATTTCAGGTCAAGTGGCTCACTTGGATCAAAGTTACCAAAATGAGTGAGGTCACTGCTCAACCGGTAATGAACTGTCAATCTGAAAATGTTTATTGTTTCCTTAATACATTACATAAATTAAAACACTTCAGTTCCTGTTACAGTGTTGGTAACCATGCCTCCCAGTATGCTCCCCAAGCCCAAGCAGTGGGTACCAAGATGCATCCCATAGCCCCACTCAAAGCAGCACTAATTCAAGTCCAGGGTCCAGATGCACCTGGATAGGCAGGTACTTGGGATGCTGCTCGTGCCTTCTTAGCCTACCTTGTGTCTCTTCAGCACGCACTCAAAGTTGATTTTTCAGGTTGCCAAAAGATTTCCTAAAGAGATCTGCTGCTTACGTGGTTCGATGAGGGATTTCCAGAGCTCTGCACTTGAGAGGGTCTCCTAGAGAAGAAGGGGAGCCCCCCTAAGCTCTAGGGGCATGGTGATTCACCTAGGCAGGTCTGCCATTAGATCAGCAGCTTCCACCTTCCCATTAATGGCATCCCCACCACTGATGAACAATTTGATCTTCGTGTTCAGTCACTAGGGTCCTGTTACTGCATTCTTCCCAGCGTCTGACCTTCCCGTTCTCCACCAAGATAAATTTCCACTCTACTCTGGTGTCTGCGGGCAGGCTGATGGATTCTGACCAGAAGCCATCCTTGTCACACTTGAGGGGGACGTAGCTGTGCCACTGGCCCAGACACTCGTGGTCCCCTGTGACCCCGATGAGCTGTGCCTCGGAGTGGGTGATGTAGTGCACACGGAAAGCCACGTGGATGTTCTGGAACATGGGGGGCACGGCTGCAACTCTTTTGGCTTTCCAGTCCCCATCACAGCAGTCTCCTTGTTCCCATTCCTTGCTGTCTGAGTCTTCCATGCCGCCATCCTTGCCATCCTCCCCTTGGACCAGGTGCTCAGAAACAACTTCCCACTCTTCGTGATCCAAGTCCCTCCTCTCAGCTGGCTGACACGGCTGCTCCTCACTTCTGTCCTTACAGTCATCGTCAGAGGCTCCTGCCAAGTTCATCACGCACCATCCGTCACTTGCCTGTCCCACCCGGGCTCCCAGTTCGCCTGCCTGGCTGCCGGCCATATCAGCCGGATGCTCCCCCGGCTCCGTGACACCGTGCTTCGGGATCAGCTGCTCCCGGTCCACACGTTCGCCCGGAACTGCAGCGCTCGGGACATGGTTAAGCTCTTCCCTTGAAGCAGCCGCCAGATCCTCTCCTGGCTCCCGAGGGCCGGACGGGGCAGCAGCCGCCGGCTCCCCGCCCGCCGCAGCATCCTCTGCAGGTGACATTGAGGGACAGCGGGTTAAACTGAGCGCCGGCGAACCCCCGTCCTGGCAGGCTGGGGCAGCCCGAGCCTCCCCCAGCCCCCTCCCCATGCCGGTACCTGCGGCCGCCGCGCTCGCCCTCCGGGGCCCCTCTGTGGCGCCCGCCGCCTCCTCGCCGCCCGCCTCGGCTCGCCCGTCGCCGCTGCCGTACCAGAGCCAGGNGCGGTCACGGGCCATGGCCGGGCGCTGCACGGCCGGACCCCGCCGGGGCCGCCCCTCCGGCCGCTTTAAACCGCGCTCCCCATCCGGGGAGGAGCCGCCCCGGGCCGGGCGGGGCCGGGCTGAGCCGCGCCGCGGACGCGCTGCGAAGGCACAGAGAAAGTTGGCACTGTTCTCGCATCCACACCGCTTTTCTGCCTTGTCTCAGAATTGATAGCGTTGCAAGGGACCTGTGGAGATCATCAGGATCACGCAGGGCAGGTTTAATTCTAGAACTGCTGGTGGGCTTAGACGCTCCAACAAGGGTGTGCTGAGGGGGACTGATTTGCTGGTAATTTTAATGCTTGTGCTGGTGCAAATCCTGTCCTGCTCTGGTATCGTTGGGAAGTGAGATCAATTCACTACTGATTTTGTGACCTCTTCATCATACTCTAATGACTACAACTGGATTCCTTAACATTGCCCTGCTCTCCTGGCTTCTTTATTATGCTCGGGAAGCTTTTTGGACGACCAGGAGCTCAGAGTTCATTAATGTGGAGGATATTTGATGTTTGTTTAAATTTACCTTCACTTCTTTACTCTTGAGGTGATGATGTCAAACCTCATTTCAAAATCAAGAGGTTATACAGATAAACCTTACTAGAAACCTGAGAAATTTAGTAAATGCGCCTTGGGACTTTGTGTTTTGAATTGGAAGTTCTGGAGTGGCAGACTGTGAAAATGTTGATAACACCAAAGATTAACACCAGGGAAGGAGGTAGGGGAGGCAGTTCCACTCGGTTCTGATTGCTGCCTTTTTTAAATCCGTTCTCTTTATCTGACCAAAGGTGTGCTCATGACTGGATCTCTAAAGCCCACTGATGAGATTTTGCCCACTATCTCATTAGACAAGAGAGTGGCTAAGTGGATGTCCCAGTAATTCTATTTCCAGTGTGTGAACTTCTGAATCTTTCAGTGCCAGTCCGAGCAGCACTCCCTCAGCTTAGCGGGACAGTAAATGTCAATCGAATTTATAGAAGCACAAGTGTGCAGCCTCCATGGGGCAGCTCCCTGGCTGACATGGAGGAGGGTGGCTGTGCAGAGACACAGAATTCATGATCTAAATATCTTCCCTTTCTTTGCTTACCACCGTAGCTGGGGAACTGTCTCCTCCAGCAAAGTGCTGAGCTGGTGCATAAGTCAAAATATCTATTTTGGTACTTGGCTGTCTGGGCTGTGTCCTGACATGGGCTCAAAGTGCACTGCTCACATCTCCTGCTCAGTGACACAGGGAAGGAAAGAGCTGTGGAGCCAGGAGGTGCCTGGGCTCTTTTCAGTGACTGAGGGCTTGGGTGCACTCTCTTTTACCACTGTCATGCTTCAAGGTGCTGCTCAGGCTTGCTGCTTAAAACAGACCCTTGGCTGTAATGGGCTGGGCTAGCTACTGAAACTTTGCAGAGTGGGTGATATTTTTGTAGTTTATCTACATTCCTTTTTTTCCTAGCCTTCAAAACAGCCAGTTCTCTGCTGTGTGTCTGTGCACCACTTTGCTGAGCTGGGATTGCCAGTTGGGGCACCTACACTCTGCTGTTCTGTAAGTACTATGTGTGCACTGCAATTTAGACTTCCCAGTCACCTCCCTGCAGCAGAGCAGACAGAACCCATTAATTATTGTAGCATTACACTGGAAGGGCATCCTCCTGCCAGCCCTCAGCACAGATGAAGAGGTAGTGTTTGCAGCTGCTAACCTCACATTTCTTAAGCACATTGGATAAAACAGCGTAGGAAGGAAGAGACATCAAGCAAATACAGCCTAGAAGAGACTACTGCAGTAATCCTTAAGGAAAGGTTTATTTTGAAGATAGAGAAATGCATAGGATGAAAGGCAGGGTGCTGCTTTAATGAGCAGAGCAAAGGTCTCCTCTGCTATTCATCTCCGTGCTCATCCAGGCCTCTTCTGGTGCCAGACTTTCTCACCTAGTACCTGCAGAAGAAACTGAAGCAAAGCACCCCCATTGCTTTGAGTACTCAGGGTAATTGCTGATACCACAAAGGCATTTGGATCATTATAAAAAGAGGGAGTCACCCACCTTGTGACAAAGAGCTGCACAGCCGGGCAGGGAAGGACAGCTGAATAACCCACATTCCCAGAGCAGTCCTGCATAGTCCCCAGAGGACCTTTCCCCTTGAGAGGCAGTGTGGATTTATGTGGATGTAATGGGTTTTACTGGTGTCTCTAAGTGATCGCCTGCACAGGCAGCGGCTGAGTTGTTCTCTTGGCAGCTCCTCTTAGGGTGCCTAGAATTAATTTGTTGTCTCCTGTTTTTATTAAAGAAGGGTCTCAGTGAATTCTAAGGGTGGAACTGCTGAATTGCTGATCAGTTGCAGAGTGTTAGAATCACAGATACTGGACAGGGGAGAGCTGAGAAGGGTCACTGAGGGCTGAGGTTCCTCTTCTGAAGCGAATCATGGACCACTGCAGACCATAACTTATCCCTTTAAATCAGGCTTTGGTCCCTTCCCCTCTAGGAATTCTTGAAATGCTTATATCCTGTAGAACTGGGAGACTTCTGTCTCCTTAGAGGATTTCCAAAGCAGATAAACAGAAATGCTCCAAAATGCAACTGAGATTTCTTTTTTAAAGCTTTCATCAGAACCAGATATGGTGTCTGTAAAATAGAGGGACAAGGAAACAAATTCTTCAAGTCTCAGGGACATAATTCTGTTTCTGAATTTCTGAAGATTTCTGTTTGTTCTCACAGTCATTCCTGATGTAGCATTACTTTGGAGAGCAGTGTTCTGTGAAGCAGGCTCCATTGCACCATCGTTTGCTCAGCAAGAGGGAGAGCACTGGAAAAGCAGGAGAGTATTTGGAAAAGCCACATGGGACTTTGTGGAATTCCCAGCTGGCTGGGCCGAGATCAGGAGCCCCAAGCCTGACACCTTTCCAGGTTTCAGAGCCAAACCCAAAAGAGGAGGGCAGATGTTTACTCTCCCAGCTCTGTGACCGAGGCAGAGGTGTCGGAAGGACTGGCCCAGGGGCAGTGTCTCCCAGGAACTCTTATTCTGTCAGCTGTGCCATCTAGTGTGGTGACAGGCAATCTCCACTGAGAAACGGGGCTCCTGCTCAGCCAGACGCGTGTGCTTCTGTCCCACTGGCCTGGCTGTGACAGAGGCACTCGGGGGTGTGTTTGGGGAGCTCCTGTGAGGCTGGCCACCATCTGATCTCGGGGAGAGAATGTGCCTAAAGCCTTGTGTGTGTATGGTGCTTCCTCCAGGTCTGCAACAGAACAGAATGGAAATGTGATTAAGTAAGGAAGAAATACAAATCTGGCAACTCTGCAACTCCCTGTGGATGTGCTGTTGGCTCATCTGGAAGTGCCACAGGCAGCTCTATTGCTGGAACAGATGCCAAGTGCTGATGCTGCAACAGTGTGCTTTGGGAGATACCCCTTGCAGGAGCTGCGAGGTTCAGCACCACTGATTCTTTCAGTGTGGGGAATTCCTCTTCTAGTTTAACTGGAAACAGTCAGGTGTTAAAAGGAAGTGGGAAAAGGAGGAATGTCTCATCTCCTTTTTCCCATTTTAACCATAACCCCCAGAGCTTAGGCTAAAGTAGCCTCCCTGGGAGCCAGGTTAAAATTTCAAAATCAAGGCTGATGCCATGGAGATTTTCCAAGCATTTGTTTGACACTTTTTGTCTTGGATCCCCACCCAAGCAGGTAGAAAAATGGGAAGGGCAGAGTATTTATGTACTTTGGAGGAAACCATGACCCTGACTGGCATTCTGCCCCATCCCTCTCCCATATTATTTGGAGTATCTCAGCTATGAACACTGGACACTCCTGTGCAGCATTGCACAGCAGTCAGCAGGTGGCACAGGAGGAGTGTGGCTGGCAGGAAAAGCTCTTCTCTCCCAAACAGAGAGGAGATGGTTTCTCTCAGTTGCTATTAACTTCTTCAAGAGTGGTTGGTTAGTAATGAGGACACTCCAGATCCAGACCTGCTTTCCATTATGAGCCATGCAAATCTGGAAGGCAGCTAAAAGGGACCTCAGGAGTCTCCTTTAGGCCTGGTGTCATTCTTCTTTAGGAGCAGTGACCCAGTCTGGACACAGATGTCACCCCCAAAGGTCTTAACCAGGCTGAGAAGCACATAGGTTTTCCACCTATTTTTAAGGACACAAGTTGTGATTCTGAGTTTGCTCTGCTGTTCTTCCATGTTAGAATGCATTTCATCCTTGCTTAGCTGACTCAAAACATCTAAGACATGCCATTCTTTCCTACTTACCCATAGTAATCTGCCTTGGAATTCCTTCTTGGGTTTGAAGTAGAGCTTATTGTTTGCCCTGCCAGTCTCTTACTGCATTTCCTGTGCTTTCTCTGGATTTCTGTACTGTGACAGTAGTGTCAGTGACAGCTTTCCCTACATCCCTTTTCCTGCTAGATTTGTTTCCCATGAGCCATTATTTGCCAGCTTTTTCAGTTTCTTAGTCACTGTGTGCAAGTCCCACTTTCTATTTTTTTCTTCCTTCTCCATTTCCCCAGCTGGTACGGCTGCATTCGAGGTGCCCTTTCATGGTTGGTGCCTGTTGCTTTTTATCCCCTCCCAGGGATAAACCAAAGTATAATATCTTTGGTTAATTTGTCTCAGGCTCATCTCAGACTTCACCGAAGTTGTGGTACTCAGCAGCTCTTAGAAATTGAATCATAACTGAGATTTCCCAGCAAAACCCTGCTGACAGCCTCTCATGGTTATCTCACATCCTGGAGACGTCATACTTTGACTTCCATGTGGATTCTTTACATTGTCAGGCCCATAGAAAAATGCAGCATGAAAGGCAGGTGAAGTGTGGTATTATTTCCTCTCTCTTTCTTTGACTTAGGCCAGACTTTTTTAGAAATTCTGAATATGGGTGTTCATGGCCCCATATTTTAGATGCTGCTTTTCTGAAAGCTGCAAGAAGTTGTACTGTTTTATAAATCACATTATTTAATTCAAAATGGAGTGGCTTTTTTTGTTGTTTTCTGTGTTGCCTGGCTGCTTACCATGTGGAGATTCTTGGGAAAGGATTCTACCAAATGGTCTGTAAGCTCTGCTTACATGGTAGTGCTTGTCTTCATGACCTGACTAAGTCTGATTACAGGCCTGGCATCACAGAGTTGCAGGGAGGTGCCTCCACTGGTGGTACGTATTTTTCCTCCCTGAAATAAAAAGCCAGGGATACAAAATAAGGCCACAGCAGGGATCTTTGGTGTGCCTTGCAGTGCAGTTGTGCTGCCATTGAGTCTGTGTGTCTGTTCTGAATGTGTCCCTGCAAGTTCCTCTTTCCTGGGTTCAGTGTGTGAGGGGGGATGGCACTGATCACTTAGTCATGTGCTGCTGGGTCTGGTGACAGGAGGGAAGTCCTTTCCCACACAGTCTTGTCAGAAGGCAGGACAGGCCCTGAGCCAGCACCTGATGCAGTGGCTCTGTCCTTGGGCCAGAGTCACATGCTAGAACCATGGCAGGGACACTTTTGTGCTTCCCCAAAGTGTCCCCAAAGGGACGCAGCTGACCTACACAAGGTATTGCAGGCTGTGCTGGAGCCTAGTGGTTCCCATCCTAGGGCCCAGCTCTGCTTTTGGCCTGTATTTAAGATATTAAATACTCAGAATTGAGGCTGGCAGGCACCCAAGTGCAACAGGGCACTGAGACTGGAGCCTGGGATCTGACAAGGAATGGGGACAGAGGAGCTGGGTTCTGGAAGAAGCACAGACCTAGAAATAGCCCAAGGATGCTGGGTTGCTTGGCCTTGCTGTCAGGCACCGTTCACCTTCCTTTTCCCCCTCAGTGTTTTTTCCTTCTGTGTTGAGCAGAGGACAGGAGCAGTTGAAGGCAGCATGGCTGTCAGCAGCTGTGAGCAGTTCTGGAGGGAGCCTGGCATCCTGCCCACCCAAACAGTCCCAGGATTTTGTTTACTGCACTGAGATAAAACCCAGCACTGGTGCTGGCACATCGTGGGGCCAAAGCTTTGCCTTCTGCAAGGATTCAGAGCCTGGCTCTGCACTGCCCTCGGGGGCTGGGGTACACACAAAACTGATCCTAAGGTAGGAGATTGCACAACCTCCCTACCAGGATTAGACCCCTTCTTTCCTTTAACTCTTTGCACAGCATTTCCCTCATCCTTCTCCTGACCTGCCACCTGGGACCTCCACCTCATTTCCAGGGAAGCTGGTGGCTGTCATGCCCTGGGGCAGTGCTGTCCTGGCCCTGGATGGGAGCTGAGGGCTGTCCCACACACAGCCCCCTTGTCTGAGCAGGCAGACAGGAGCTGTTTGTATCCAGGCTGACATACAAAGCATTTGTTTTCCAGTGGCCAGCTGGGATAAGGATGACTCATTCCAGGCCTACCAAGTGTGCATTTAAGTGCAGTGGACGCTGGGAATCAGGGAGAGACTTCTAATGTGAGTTTTTGGTCTTTCCTCATCTGTGGCAGCGAGTTTGGTGCACTTTAAGGGTGGACACCCCAGGTTTTGTGCTCGGCTGTGCTGCTCTGGAGCCACTGGTGCTGCCAGCTAGAAGATAGTTACAGTGCAGAATTTTAATTAGAGTTAGTTGATCACCCGAGTAAATCATAATGTGATGCAGGCTGGCAGGATCATCTAATTGCAGCCTTCAACCCCTGTGTTTACTTCAGGAACGGGAGAAGATCTCAGGCTGAGATATAAGACAGGCTCAGAACAAAGCAGACTCTGATTGTAGGTTTGCAGCCTCTCTCAAATGCAGTCAGCAGAGACTCTGAAAATCCCTGACTCTCTGTGAAAGACCTGCACTTTTCCTCAGTAAAACTGTGTGCAGAGGTAGTGTGCATCTAGGCTTTAATGCAGCAGCAATGTTTCAAGGGCTGGAGTCTGCTCTTGAACTCATTCAGATCAAAAAGCAGTTGAGAACAGGCTACAGAAAGATGAAAATGAGACTCCTAGAGTTGCTGCTATGGAGCATCCCTCACCTTTGCATGTTGGAGTGTCATTTATGTGGGGCATGACTCTCAGGTGAGGGAAACGTGTGCCATTGGTTTGCTCGTTTTGAATGTGCCCTCCCTGGTACCTGCAGTTCCCTTAAAACTGGGCATAGGTTGAAACTCAAAGTCCTGAGTGGAGCAAATAAATGGAGCAGGTCTCTCTTTCTCTGTCCCCTCCCTTCAGGAAGGTCTGGGCCAGGGGTTGGAGTGTTCATCCACTGCTGTGGGATTTGGGCCTTTAAGTCCCACTGAGGGTTGGTTGTAGACTGTAATCCTCCCCTTTTTAGGAGGCATGCCTGCCATACTAAAAGGAGAAAAAGTGTGTGTTTACCATGGACTCTGTTTGAATGAGAGGTTCTTTATAACATCTGTCATGCCCACCCTTACCAGGAGAGGTTTTCAAGGCTGAAGGGTCAGATCTCTGCTCTGCAGTGTCAGATACTGATGGGGAAGTGTGTGACTGATAAAGTACCTGGCCTGCATGACTAACCTGACTCTGTTAGCTCCTTATAGTTCTCCCTAGAATAAAAACAGAGACACATTTTTATGGTGATTCAGGCTTTGTTGTCTGCTTCTTTGTAAGGCAAGAGTGAACACAATCCTGGTCTGGTTTTGCATTTCTCCAGGCTGTTTTTGCCGGGTTTTCCTTTGCTCTGCTGCTGGGAACAGCATGGGCTCCTATCAGCTGTGTTTTTGGTTCCTCCCTGGCTGCTTCCACACCTGTGCTTATCCCTTGGCATGCAGAGGATGTTCCCAGTAGTCCAGAGCTGTTTGCAGCACTCAGCAGCAGCAGAACAAGTAAACCTGGTTCATCCTGGAGCTGCCTCAAGGGCTGGATAGAAAACTGAGGGCTTGGAAAACTGTGTCAGTCTCTGTGGGCAATGCTCAAGACTATCAGATCAAGCACTTGAAAAGACAGTGTTCTTCCTGCTGCAATCTGCATTGCAGCAGCTAAAACCTCAGTTAAGGTAGTAAAGCTTTGACAGGAGCAGCTTCACTGATGAGATGGGCTTGGCCCTCAGCAAACCTGTGTAAAACCTGTGTAAACCTTGCTCAGACAGTGCCCCTTGCCAGAGCCTCCCATCCATTCCTGTGCAGATCCTGCTGTTTCCTTGCCTTCCTTTCCAAGCAAGGTCTCTGTTTCACAGCCACTGGTGACAATCTCCCACCCCAGAAGGTATTTCCTGGCTCCAGCACTGCTTTGTGCCAGTGCTGGGCAGGAGGTGTTTGGTGTGATGGATTCAGCTTTGGAAAAGCTGTGTGAGGGGAGAAATCTGTGTGGAGAGGATGGTGAGGAAAAGGTGGCCTGGAGTGACACTCAGTCCCACACAGGCAGCACAGCTTGGCACCCCTGAGTCATGAGGCTCTTCTTGCTGCAGAAGCAGATGAGTCAGGGGAGCAGCAGACCCAAGCAGAAGTGGCTGATGAGTGTGAGTGGCTGTTCTTGCTGATTTTGGTATAGCTGAAGTTACGAGGAATATGTTTGTGTGATTATAAAATGTACCACATGGCCTGTATCACAATTACCACGTGCATGTGTGTCAGTAGTATACAGTCCACGAGGGCTGCAGTTATTTAACTGGGGAGTGTCAAAAATAAGAGGGTCAGCCCCAAATTTCAGAAGGAAAACCATTTTTGCTGCTAGTCTCATAAGAGTTAAAAGTAATAATTTCCTCAGAAGCAAAACTAACTGCTATTGCAGGCAAATGTCTCATTTCCTGGGATGTCACTGTCCCAGATCTGGAAGTCAAACAGTGTTGTAACCCAAGATCAAAGGCTGCTCTTACAAAAGCACCAGCTTTACTCCCAGGCCTTTCCAAGGTCACTGATGGACCCAGTAATTGCAGCATAGTTCTGCCCTACAGTGAACTGCTTTCCTGCCAGCAATTAATTTCCCTCTGTGGGAAGAATAAATTGAAGCTTGAGACAGTGAAATGTGATCACTACCCACTTACAAACCTTTCAGAAATGTCTCAACTCTCAGCTGAAATCAGTATCTTATAATTAGGTTATTATTTTATTAATTAAGCATAGAGTACTAGATACCCACAGTGTGTGTGAGTTCTCTGGTGACAAGGATATGTGTGAGCTGTGCAGGGAAAGCAGAAGGGGGAAAGCTCTGGAAACCTTTTCCCTGTGTGGTACTGATGCACTTGGGTGTTTCCCAAGAGCTGCTCCTCCAAGGCTGGGAGTGTGCTCTGCATGTCAGGCTTGTGCTGCTGTCCTTCTTGGCCCTTGCAGCCAGCATGGGCTCTTTGTCAGGAAACTGGGAGTAGGAAGGACGTGCAGGTTCCCTGCAATGTGTTTTATGTCATGTGGGTGTGCTGGGCAGCCAGGTACCACAGATCCAGCAGACTGCAAACACCACGCCACAGCAGGAGATGAGTGGGCAAGCCTACCCACATTGGAGATAAGACAGAAAGTGGTAGAGTGTTTATTAGGTAAAGCACTTTGCTAGTTACAGTTTCAGCGTTGACATGAAACCACACTCGGTCCTGGAGAGGCTGTTGGATGTGTCTGTGCGCCCTGAGGTCACAGCTGCTGAAGGGAGCAATGCAAGGCTTGGGTCCAGGGGTGTGAACAGGTCTGTCAGCAGTGGCAGATGAGTAAAGAAGGGCAAGCACGATTCCTGTCTCGGGTGTCCAAGTCCAGAGATCCATGAAGTGCCACAGACGCACACCAAGAGACGAGGAGCACAACCCCGCCCTCCTGTGTGCCAGCCCTGGTGTGGGCAGCACTGAACATCCACTGAGAAATGTCTCATAGTGACTAAACCACAGGAGTAGCATTAAGGATTTCTGGGATCTGTTCTGATTTGGCTGATACTGTGCTGTGTGATTTCCTAATTCCTTCCCTTACAAGCTTTTCTTGCCTTGCACAGACTCCAAGGAGCCGAGCACGTGGTGTTGCACAAAGTGAAGGAGCCACATCACAACCTCAGTAAGTCTGGCTTTCTTATGTTTATTAAAGTTATTCCCAGTGCATGGGACAGGACACTTTCACCATGGCCATGCTTTCCAGAATGTGGAAAAGCCTCTTTTCTCAGTAACATCATCATGGTGCTGGAAAGGGAAGATGTGCCTCTGCTTGTTTCAGGGATCTGTAATTATGACACACGACTGTGCCTCAAGCCAGCAGAGCACCCACTGCATTCCCAGGCTGCACTCCAGAGGTGGAGCCACTCCTCACAGGAGTGTTTGCAGTGTATCAAGGCTGGGGGGCCTTTCCTTGGCTTCCAAAGGTAAAATAATTTGCCAAAATAAAATAATTCAACCTAAGAATCTAGAAAATCTGTATGGAGAAACTATGTGGTTCAATGCATCACATGGGAACTTTTTTGTGGAAAAAGAAATCAAAAAGCTGAATTAACCAAACCCAAAGTTCTGTAGGAGTCTTTGCTTGATCTATAAATATTTGTGCCAGGGTTCAGCTAAAGTATTTTACAGTGGAAGGAAAAGGTTTATGGTTTCAGAGAACGAATTCCCATGAAAGAGTCTTTCTCAGGGGAGGATTTTATTGGTGTAGTTAAATTAGCCTTCAAAACCAGATTCTAATTATGTACTCTGGTTCCTGGTTTTTGGAGAAATGATGATGAAACAGGGCTAAGAACACCATTCTGGAATGAGAATCTAAATGAAAGAAAGCTGCCAGAACAACCTTTTTTTTTTTGGTGTTTTTGTTTTTTTTAACTGCATGGGTGGAACCACAAAAATTCTGGTTTTCCAAACAACTGTGACATGTGACCTCAGAACCTTTCATAAGCAAAAATATCCGAAAGGGCACATAATAACAGAACACTGGTGCTGCAATGACAATGACAGGAAGAAGTGTTTGTAAGGGAAGGTGCTTCAGTCCCTCTTAGCAGGAAATTCACCTGATGGGCCACTCGCCCCCTTGCTCGGGAAGGCACGGCTTGGATCGGGCTGCCGCTGGCCAGCTGCCAGCCTCGTGGTTTGGAGAGGGAGCTGACTCGTGACTGGGAAGCACCAGTGCCGATGGCACCTGGGATGTGTCGCAGGGCTTTCCTTCCTTCTTGCCACAGGAAGGCCGTGGGGGAAAGGGGCTGGCTGGGAAAGCCCCTGTTGCAGGTGTCTTTCCCTCCTGCTGGCAGTTTCGGGTGGGAAAAGCGGAGCAGTACATCCCCCTGGCTTTCGAAAATGCAGGTGCATTGATTTGACTTATTTTTTCAAGAGCGGCTTAACTGTGTTAGTGGCACCTGAACTGTGCTGAATTGTGGCAGAATCCGCTCCCTGCGATGCTTTATTCAGTTGCGTTTCCCCCCAGTACTCTCGCTGTGGAATTCCTTCTCTTGTTTTCCAGAACGCCCTTTGTTTGGCGCTGCCTGCCGCACGGAGCGAGGCGCTCCAGCAGCGCCATCCCCAGCGGGCAGGAGGCGTCCGGCCGTGCCAGCAATCCGTGCGGGCAGCAACCACGCCCCGTCACTTTGGGATACACTGTGCGGGCCCTGGTGAGCGGGGAGAGCATCCCCGGGAGGGCAGAGCATCCGCCGGGCCCGGGGCGGGGAGGCGGCGGCTCCTCCCGGCGCTGGCGGGCGGGGCCCGCGGTGCGCCCGCCCCGAGCCCCGGCCCGGCGGAGCCCCGGCGGTCCCTGCTCGGCGGCAGCAGCAGCCGCAGCCATGAAGTCGCTGTGTCTCGTCACCGTGGGGGTCCTGGCCATGACGCTGCTCATCGCCAGCATCTCCCTGCTGGTCGCGCACGTCTTCCAGACGGTGGTGGATCTGCAGGTGAAGCAGGTAAAAGCATTGCCGCCTTCCCGTCTCGGTCCGTGTTTACCCGTTTGTTCCTTCTGGAAGCAGCCGAGGGAGGGAGGGAAGGAGGGAGTTGGCTGCCTCCTTGCAGCAGCTCTGGGTGAGTGGGCAGAAGGATCCGTGGACCCCCCCCTGCCCAGCACCACCTGGCTGGGCTGGGGCTCAGAACGGAGCTCAGGCTGCCCTGGTCCCTGGGCTGGGTAAGGATGGGGTGAGGATGGGTAAAAACGCCTCTTCTTGAGGCAGCTTTGCTGGCTGTAGGGTAGCAGCTGTAGCAAGGAGCCCTCTCCAGAGCAGCAGCACCTGAGGGGAGCAGGGGGCACCTATAGCAGCCCTTCTTTTTGCCATCTCTGCCATAAATTGCTTGCAGCTTTCATACTTGTTCTGCTGCTTCATTTACTGGTGCCTCTGGAGCACGGCCAGGGGTGCTGTGGGCTGGAACACGTGGTGTCCCTCAGTTCCCCAGGCTGGGTGATGGCAGCCAGGCATTTCACTATGTTGTTCCCCACTTGGGGACACCCATCCTTGCACTGCTGTGGATGTAGAGGCCTGCACTGCTCCTGCTCTGCCTAAGCTTTTGTTTCTCTCCCACTGTGCCTTTATCCAGTGGTCCAGTGAGAAAGGACAGCTGTATTAATAAATCTCTTGGAATTCCTTTGTAAATGAACAATTATTTATCTCTCTGAGGAATATCATCTTAGTTCTTACTCTGATGGAGAAACCAGGAATGTCATCCAATGTCCAATTGGTGACCAGATCATCTGTGATCTCCTAACCTCCTGTGCTTTCCTCTGGGCTATTGACAGGGAGCATTTCCTACCATGGAAACTGCATTGTCTCAGCTTAAATCAGTTTGGTTTAGCAAGCATAGCTTTAGGTTGGTGAGCTTACAGCAGGTTGTTCCACTTGGAAGTGCAGCTCCATCCCCCTGATCTTGGCTCTCCTTGGGAAGCAGTCAGCCCTCCTCTGCACCCCAGAAGTTCTATTTCCAGGTGTTCTCCATGCAGTTAGTGCCGAGGAGTGGGGTGGAAGCCGTGGTTTGGAGCAGGACTGCCGGGAATTAGGCGTGATCCTCCTTACAAGCATTATCTCCTGGCTGCATGCTCCTTCCCTGGAACGGAGCCTTATGTAACAGCAAGTTGGTATTCGCTCAGCAGGGCTTGCACTAATGCAGGATAAAGTTTCCAGAGCTCAGTCCTTTTCCTACCCGCTGCTCTCCAGCTCCTGCTGGCACACATCTGGATTGCAGGGAATGAAGTGTCCGGCTCCCTGAGGGCCTTCTCCAGGAGCCACACCCCCCAGACTGGGCAAGCACAGCTTTCAGCCCCAAAGCAGGGTGCTCCCAGTCACTCTGCTGATCTGGCTTCTTTCCACATTTGCTTTATCCCACGTGAGCTTCCCCTCATTTTTTTGGAGCCTAGCAAGCTGCTGTCTCTTGTGTAACCGCGTGTGTAGCTTAGAAAATCTTGTGCAAATAGACAAATCTCCATTTGCTTTGGAAATGGGGCAAGACCTGAGCTTTTGCAAGGAGTTCCTGTTCCTTTGAGGGCTTTCCAGCCGTCCTGAAACGGAGCTGCCTAGCAGTGAGGGGCTGCCTTTGCAGTCTCAAGTGCAGCTGGAGTGGAAGGCTGTGTTTTGGAACAGCTGAGGTGCCTGTGTCTCCAAACCCAGCACCTGTGCACCACTGAGGATGGCTCTGCTTTCACTGGGGGCTGTGTGCAGCAGCCAAAGGCAGGATCTGGGATGCAGAGAGGGTGTGGGAAGAGTGGGAATCCAGCCTGCTGCCACACTTCACATCCCCTTGGAAATCAGTGGGCAGATGAGTTGTGACAAGAACACTGACAGCACTCTCCCCAGAAGGCATTCAGATCTCATAAACTTATTTTTTATTTGCTATCTTACTGGATTTTTGTGAACTAAACTCTAGGAGTGCCATCCCAATCAGATGGCCAAAACCTGTTCGTTATAGTAATGGGAAAAAAATCTCTAATGAACAAGGATGAATCTTCCCCAGGAGAAGGGCATTCCCAGCTGCCAGTAGTGTTGCCTTGTGCTCTCTGATGGTAGATGCTGGTGTATTTACTGCCATAGGTGTGCAGGTTATGAATACAACCTAATATTATATATATATGTATATGTATATATATGCGCACACACAATCAATCTTGGAGCTATGGTCCTAATTTCAAACTTGGAAGTCAGTCAGTCCTTTGGCCCAAGTGTTTCCTTCACACTACATCCCTTATGCTGAGAATTTTAGAAAGCACTTATTCCTCTAACCCTTTGAAATTCCACTGGACTAGTCGTCATCCATCTCTTGAGCCGAGTTGGCTGGAACATTGCAGGCCCAAAAGGACAAGGAAGATGTTTTCTCCTTTGATTTAGTTGATGTATTGATAATTTTTTGCTGATGTTGTTTAATGCAAAATACTGGAGCTCTCAGGAGAGTTTAGTATGAAGGCCTAGCTGAAGGATCCATGGGGGATGCTGCTTTGGGGCAGGGCATGGCCAAGGTGCAGGCGTAGAGAGGTCTGTTCATGCTGGTCTGAGCACTTACCCCATCACCTTAACAAGTTGCAGTTACATCCTGTCATGTATGTTGAATTAAAATGTTTAGGGGTTCCAGGAAAAAAAAATTAAATATTCTGTGTAGGTTTCAGAAATGTTCAGTACTATTTCCCACTCCCACCATCACTGCCAGTAGTTATATTTGTGAGGGAAAGCTCCCTTTTTATTTCCTGTGTGTAAAGCACAGTCAAGGCAAGGAAACAGCAGCAGATGAGAGGGCTGTGAGTTCAGGGCTGGCTGATAAATGTAGTCAGCAGGAAGGATGCTTTGGAACACTGGAAATGAGAGTGGACTCCTCTTGGAAAGGAGAAGCCCTGATGTCTTTGTAATATCATGTGATAGACTGAAATATCCCTGGTAACATTTGGTGAAAATCAGAAGGAAAGAGCCCACCATGTTTCATTATTTGACAGTTTTTGGGAGTCTCTCTGAATCCAGCTCAGGAGTTTGTGAATCTGGGTTTGCTGTCACTGTACAGAGCTATAAATAGATACTTAATTTCTGTGGGAGGTGCAAATTGTGCCATGCAATCCAAGAAATAAATCTGGAATGAATATGACCAGTGGATACTCGTGACTAGAGAGATGAGTCTTCTTGGCATAAATCGTAAGATAACAGGATCAAAGGCATCAGGCTGTGTAGGAAATTGTATATATGAGGTGTTGGTAGTTCCAGAGAAATGCTCCAAGCTCCCCAGGCGTGTCTGAAACACATTAATTTTTGAAGTGTGCACAGATTACATGGGGTTTAATCCTATGGGGAAAGCAGGCTGCAAGTGCAAAATGCCACCAGCTGGGCTGGCCCTCACTGCCACTCAGCATTACTGCTGCCATGCCGGGCTCCTGCCAATGAGTTTGTCTTTGAAACAGTCTTCTCTTTATCTCATCCTCCAAAATTAAAGCCTGCATGGAGAGAAAGGAGTTCCTTAAGTGGGAAGGCCAAGAATGAGTCCTAGGGCAACTGTGGCTGATAAGACCCCATGAACATTGACCACGAGCTGGCAGCTGTCCAGCCTGCCCTGCCTCTGAGCTTCCACTCACAATATTCCACTTGTTTTCTCAGAAGAATGAAAAGAATGAGTGTTGATGAGATCCATTTAATTGCAAATCATTCCCTCCTCCCTTTCTTCCGCCTACAGGTGATGTGGTTTTCACGGATAGAGTTTTCTTTGTGTTTATTCCTGAAAATTCACACTGCCAGTCAGATTTCTCTGTGTGACCACTGAAGCAGTTTCAGAGTTATAACGACAATGAAAAGCCTTGATTTTGGTGGTGGGGATGCTTTATCGGTGGGCTGAATTTTATCCAAAATGGGATAGAAATAAAGAGAGAGATTGAGACCTGTCTTACAGAGCTCTACATGACAGGTGTGGTTGTGACTTTCCATATAACATGTAGGTACTGATAGGGGGTATCACTGAGGTAAGGGAACTAGTGTGTCATTCTTAAGTGCTTCTGTTATAAAATCATGGTTTATAGCTTGGTTACAAAATAGACTGACAGACTGTGGGTCTGAAGATGCATGTGCTGACATTGCTTTAGGAAATAAATTAAAGACAGAGGGCAAACAATCTTTCCCCTATTCCAAGACCATGGAAAGGCACAAATCCTACAGTGCCTACATGAAAGAAATTTGTCATTCACATTTTTCTCACAGGCCACTGAAAAACAAAGTCTAATTGCTTTGGAAACACAGTCTCACAGCTGTTGGAATCTGACATTCTTGGGCAAAGAAATCATCAAGGCCAGGACGGCCTTTTGGCCTCCCAACATTGAGTTGTACTTTTATCTGTAATGTTGACATGTTTTGTGGTGTCTTGCAGCAGGTGGAGGATTTTACTGATGCAGGAAAGGAGACAGGATTGCTGAGTAATAGCTGAGCAGTCTCCATTGTGAAAAATGTCATTGTGAAAAATTGTTTGTGGGGAGAAGTGGAACTACAAAGCAACCAGTGCTGCCCCTGGCCTGTGGCAGGAGAGCAGGTGCCTGGGCTGGCTGATATTGAGTGAGCTGCTTCCAAGTAAAGCAGATCTAGATCTGGTGTCTTGAGTCTTGCTTTCTGCCTGTGCTTGTTCCCAAGGCATGGAATTCCTGTCTCTCCTGTCAGTATTAGCAGCTGATGTGCCTTTCTCTTGTTTCAGGGAACAGTCTTGAAGAATGGCACAGAAACCTTTGAGGCCTGGGAGGACCCTCCCCCCCCAGTCTACATGCAGTTCTACTTCTTTAATGTGACAAATCCTCTGGAAGTGCTCCAAGGTGCTACTCCTCTCGTGGAGGAAATAGGACCATACACCTACAGGTAGGACCCTTTCAGGAGTTCCACACTTGACAAAAACTGTGGTTTTTGTGTGAGGAATCCAGAAGGCTTGGGATCCCGTTCTAGGAGAAAACCTAGGTGTTAATGTGTGAGGGAAGGTTTGTCCAGGGGAGCATGGTCACAGCCCACACAAACAGCACTGACACTTGTGACTGCTTTCAGATGAGGCCAGGGACTTCTGTCAGATTTTGGGCAAAGTTTTGCTGATGTGCTGCTGCTCTTCAGTGCTGAACACAGAGGAAGCTGGTGCATCCTGGCCTGCTGCCTTGTGAGCTGGGTGATGTTTGGGAGGCTGGGGAGAGGAGCGTTGCACAAAAGTGTGACTCGTGCTCACTCAGGAATTGGTTCCTAGCTGGAGTTGCACCATCCACATGGCTAAAATGTGTCCAGAAAAATACTTGGAGTGGTGCTGAAAGGGTCTTCCTGAGCCAACCCTCACTGAAAAACCTGCTTAGGTTTTAAACCTCTCTCTCATTTTTACTTATGGATTTACTAAGGCCTTGTGCAGAGTTAGATATTGTCCAACTCCTAGAGCTGTCCTGTGTAGCATGGAGAGATTTTAAAGTCACCTTAGACACGAGTTTTCCTTTAGAGCTGTGTTCTGCTCAGCTGTCTGCAGCTGTGTAAACCAGGGGCAGCCTGTGGCAGGAAGGGCTGTGCTCCTGGGAGTCCTGAGTTAAGAGGAACTCTATCACCACGGCAAGAAGGTGGATTCCTGACTATCAGCCTCACTTCTGGGCACACTGGCTCATCAAGGCCAGGCACTGGCTCAGTGCCAGAAGGAGTTGTCTTTACCTAAGCTGCAAAATTATCAGAATCTCTTGAGATTTGAAAAAGTGATGGATGAAAGCGGGAGCCTTTGTGGGAGCCTCGGTTTTCATTTCAGTTTCCTTCTTGCCACAGCTCAGCTTTGCTTCTCACTCTGCCAGCAATCCCTTCCCCTGTCTCCTCTGCATTCTAGTCCTGTGTCTGTTTAGCCCTGGCAAACTCCATGTGGTACTTTGGCAAAATCCCTGCTATTACATGAGCCGGTAGAGCTGGAGAAAAGATGATCCACAAGCTCTCAAGTTCCCAGGCTTTCCTTCAGGTGTGTAACTCTGGGCATTAGTCAGCAATGTGTTCTGTGTCAGGAAGATCAACAGGATCAGCTCCAGGGTTCACAGGCTGGTATTCAGTCCTCTTTGCCAGCTTCTTCTTTTCCCTTTCCTTAGCTCCGAGTCTCTCCTGGGTGACACACTCAGTCTGCTTTGGGAAGCTGTGCTTTGTCCATGGAGGAGCTCAGCAGGGTGGATGGGGCTGGTGCTGTGCTGGCTGGGCTGGTCCCTGCCCCAGGGGAGGCCCAGCCTGAGCTGCTGGTTTGCTGGGAAAGCCTTTCCCTGCATCCCACGCCAGGGCTGGCTGTGAGTGGATCCCTGGTGCTGGCCCTCCCTGCAGTGCTCTTGGTGGGGATGGGGAGGGAAAGAAAGAGCCTGCACATTCCAGTTGCTTCTGGCTTGTTTGCTTAGCCTGATTCTTGGCATGTCTGGACAGGATTCCTCTGTGCTCTGCTCTGTCTGATAGAGGAAGGAGGAAAAGTTGGGAAGTGGGGAGCTCTCTTGCAGCAAATTCCATAATCCTTGCCTGTCTGTGGCTGCTCATGGCCCCATGATTTTATAAAACAGAGAAAGGCTGGGAGTGAACTGGGTTGGACAAGCAGAGGGAAAAAAATGCAGTCAGTGACAGGGAGGAGGTGGGAGGGCTCAAGAGAGTCTGTTCCTGCAGCTCAGAGTTTTCACCAGCATACATTGTGAAGCACTTGAGGCAGATTCTGTAACAAAAACATAGTAGCACTGCTGTTTTTATATCCTGGAAATTGAACTGGCAGCATGTAAAATAAATAATTACAAAGTGCAAGCTGCCTATCTGCCCAAGCCTGCCGAGTCCCAAAGAACATTGCAATATTGTCTGGACTTTCACACATTTACAACTTTTTAACTTTACCATCTCAGAGCCTCCTACTCATATCCCTCATCAGGGAGTGTTATTTTCCTCTGCGGAGCTGTAGAGGTGTCTCAGGTTACCCCTGGCCTATTTTAGGAAGGCATTTCACAGCTGTCCATTTCCATCCCCTCAGTCCCAGCCCTGGGCTATAAAACAGATTGCTGTCCAAGAGGCTCTTGCCAAATCAAGCTGGAAGTGTTGCCACACCAAAATGTTCCTGGGTGGCAGGGATGCTGGGCAGTGGTACAGACACTGTTTGGGTAAGGAAGATGGGAAGTGGCTGGGTTCTAGTAACAGCAGGCCTTTCCACAGGCCTTTCCAGTTTGCTTTAGATGTGGAAGCTGAGCCACAGTAGTGCAGCCTGTTGTGAAGCTGCACTGATGGATGCAGAATCTCGATCTGAGCTGAATGCAGAACATCAGAGCACAACGTCTGGCAGAACAATTCTCCCTCACATCTTGTGACTTGAAATTTGCCCAGGCAAATGTGAAAGTCAACAGCCTCCTGAGTCACTGCAGGCTGAGGAAATGGAGAATTTCACCTCCTGTGTGTGCCAGGCGGCAAGCAGCCTGCCTGCCATTTCCCTTTGGGGGTTTATTGTGTGTCAGCCTCTTCTGCACAACTGCAGAAGCCTAGCTGGTAAAGTGCTAATGGCAATGAAAATTGAGTTGTGCTCCTGACATGTGTTTCAGGGTAATTAGGATCTGACTTTCTCATCAGGCCAGCAGGTAGCATTTGATGTTCCTTGCCAATTGGACTGGTTTGTCAGCAATCCTGAGTTTTATCCTGCTGTCTGAGTGCTCAGACAGGAAGAGCAGCAACCTCCCAGGCCATGGCTAGTGAACAGCAAAAATGCAGTTGAATTTCTGTCATGCCCAGGATTCCTGCTCCAGAATTAAAGGAGAACTAAAATAAGGTTTGTTCTGTGCTCATGTCACATGTAAGCCCTAGTGCCAGGTGCTCTGAGGCCAGCAGAAGGATTCTGGTGGGTTCTTAGGTCAGCTCCATGACACACATGCAGCCTGCATCTTTCTGGGAGTAAATTTTGCATACAGCAGAGGTAAAAGCTTCCTTTTCAAACTGGGCTTCAAAGGCAATCTCATTCATATCTGGTGCCTCTAAATCCTTCTGAGCCATCTGAAATTGTTGTCCTTCCTTTGAGGTTTTTAAAGAGGAGGCAAAAACATGAAGTGCAATTAACAGCAGGGTAGCATTTTTGGAAACACCCTGTGAAGTCTGACTCAACTGACACTG
>VZTT01054293.1:35246-49429 GCA_013400855.1 Buphagus erythrorhynchus | reverse complement strand
AAATAATGGTTAAAGAACAAACCAATTTTCCTCTTCTGTTTGCTAACCATTTAGATTGGGATTTGCATAATTTCCCCAACATTTATTTGAATGCTTTTGTTTGCTATTTAAACACTCAATATTATAATTTTAAGGTGGACTAGTTTTCTATACCTTCATCTAATTTTGTGTTTCTATTTCTAGTGTGGACAGCTAATTTTAAAAAACTATTATTTTCTTGTAATTCTACTTGTATAAATGAAAATCTGTTTTTGCAGAGAAAGTTAATATACGCAAATAAAATCAGTATTTAGAGATATTCCTAAGAAAATAATAATTTACTAAATGTTCATAAAAATGAACATAGTGTGATATAAAAGGCATCAAAGTTATCACAATAAAGATGCTCCAAAGAACAGTCAAAAATGGACAAAAATTAGACAGGTATGTCGTCCAGGCCATAAATACAAGCTGCAGTTTTGCAGTTTACATTTAAGTTATGTAAAATGCAGGTTTAAAAAGTGTTATTCCAGAGACCTAAAGGAAAATCTCATATTCCAGAGATCTCTGCTAATTTTAAAGGTTTAGAATCTTCTCTGTTGCCTAGAACTTTTCCTGAAAACCTATGCTCCTGATCTCTGTTAAAATCATATAATACATTATCCATACTTAATTATTTTATGCTTATCATGTTACAGGGATGTAATTAGTGCTGTTCATTAACCTCATTTCTTGTGATTATAAATCTGAAATTAATTCTATTTTATTCATTTTGGACATGTACAACATAATTGTGATCCTGCACATTACTTTTAATCTGTTAGTGTAATTCTTTTGAGTTATTACCCTTCTTTGTTCTGCATACAGATATAAGAAGGAGAAGGAATTTGTTAGTTGAGAAAAAAATGAAGATGAAAAGGATTTGTGATGGAAGTGCTAATGCCCAAGGACACACAGACACTTTGCCCTGGAACAGTGGTGCTGTCATGCTCCACAAAAATTTTATTGCATAGATACATATATTACAATATTTCTACAATGTCTCATAGGGTGGCCATCTGATTTAAGACTTCTTACATCAGATTCTCCTACTTCCTTGTGTCAGTCTGAAAGTCCACAATGCTTCTAGGGTTAGAAATCCTACAAGTGAATTTAAAAATTAATCAAGAATCTCATGGAAGAAAAGGAATGTGAAAACAATAAAATGCTTAAAGACCAAAACCGATAATGTTAGAAGTAGTATTTAAGAGTACTACATTTGCATTTGAATGAGTAATCAATAGCATGTATTATTTGACTTGATTTTAAAAAAATCTACTGTGTCTGATCCATAAAGTCTCCTTTCTTTGCTTTCAGAAGCAAAACAACACTCTTGTTTTTCCAACAGAGAGAAGAAAAAGCGATTTCCCATACAGTGCATTTAAAGACATGGGGATACAGGAAAGAAAAAGAAGGCGTGTGGTTACTTTGGAGTAAACAGACAAAAAAGTCATAGACAAAGGATTGCAGGAGCTCTACTCTTATGAAAATAAGTAAAATAACAGTAAAAAAAAAACATAAAAGGATCTCAGCTTCTATTAGGTAGAAAGAAATCTAAATTAAAAGTAAAAAGTAAGCAGTTTTTCCCAATAGCTTCTCAAATGCAAGGCTTTGAGGATTCCTGAGTTACTAGAAGATTATATACATGTTCAAAATTTTTCATTGACCTCTTCATATTTGCGGACCTAATTTTTTTAGCTGTAAAAATGTGATTTTTTTGTTGTCTATTTTCTGCATTCTTCAAGCTCTTGTTCTGTAAATACACAAAGGATCTACCTCAGTGGAAATACTATTCACCATTCTGCAGCAGGGTAGGGCACATTTTGTCCTGTCTATTTATCTCCCTTCTTTTTGTTTTATTGTTTTGTAAGGAAAATGTGTTTTGTCACGTTCATGAATTGCAGATCAGTTTCTCATGAACTGGCAGGACTGATAGCAGTAGTTCCTCTTCTCAGCAGTCTATAATTCCACTTCTTTCTCATTGTTTTTCTTTTATATTTCCCCTTTATCTATTACTTTCTCCTCCATTTATGGGCAAAACTGCCTGGAATATTTGATGGCAATTACATCCTGCAGTTGATTTCTGTAAATTGGTCTACTTTTCAAGCACTTATAAGCACCTTTTTTTTTTTTTGCTGGGGAACATCAACTTAGGGAAGAAGAAACGTGTATGTTATTTACATGGTAGAATATACAGGCTCAAGATTAGAATGTGCTAGTACTATTTACATTTTTTAGATACTGTTATTCATCTTTACTATTTAAAAGTATTTTGAACAGTCTTATTTTTTCAAAGCACAATTTTATACCTAGTGCTTTTTTTCAGTTAATCTACTTGTTCTCTTCTTGTTTACTCTGCATTTAACTATCTTATTTTTCTTTATTTTTAGCTGCAATAAAATATGACAAACAGATTTCTAAAAATGCTCAATCCAACTTAGTAATTGGTAAATCTGAAAGAGGTTGTACAAAAGTGAGCATCTTGAGAAATCTCATTATTTACAAAGCTACTGTGTGTTTCATCCTAAAGTACCAAAGAGTTCTTGCTTCACTGCATTTGTCACATTATGGATCATGAAAGAATAGAACCATGGAATATTTTTAAAAGGGATCTCTATGGATCATCCAGTCCACACACCCTGCCATGGGCCAGGACATCTTCTGTCAGATGAGAGTTCTCAAAGCTCTATGCAACCTGACCTTGAACACCTCCAGAAGCGGAACATACACACCTCTTCCAGTCTTTGATCACATTGTAAAGAACATCTTCCTTATGTCCTCTATCAACATAAAACCATCACCCTTGTCCAATTACTACGGATCTTCATAAAAAGTGTTCCTCCATCTTCCTTGTAAGCCCCATTTTACATACTGAAAGGCTGCAATAAGATCTTCCATGGGTCTTCCCTTCTCCAGGCTGAACAACTCCAGCTTCAACAACTCTCTCAGCCTTTCTCTATAGAAGAGGTGCTCCAGTCCTCTGGTCACCTGTGTGGCCCTCTTCTGGGTCAGCTCTAACACGTCTGTGTCTTTGCTGAACCCCAGGCCTGGACTCAGCACTCCAAGTGGGGTCTCACCAGAGCAGAGGGGCAGAATCTCGTCCCTCACCCTGCTGCCCTGACTGCTTGGGATGCAGCCCTGATTACAGCTGGCTTTCTGGGCTGAAAGTGCACATTGCTGGCTCATGTACAATCAGTATTCTGAAGTCCTTCAGTGCAAGGCTGCTCTCTATCCATTCTCCACCCAGCCTATTTATGCTGGGATGCTTTTATTTATTTATCCCCAGCAGTATTTATGCTTGGGATTGCCCTGACAGACGTGCAGGATCTTGCACTTGGCCTGGTAGGACTTCATGAGGTTCATGTGGGCTCATTTCTCAAGCCCATCAAGGTCCCTCTGGTTGGCACCACTTCCCTAAAGCACATCAGCAGATAACACTGAGCTCCTCACCCCTGAGCTCGCTGTTATCTGCAAACATGGTGAGAGTGTACTCAAACTCACTGTCTATGTAATTGATGAAGATATTAAATAGTATTGATTCCAGTATGGACCCTTGAAGGACACCAGTCATTACTAGTTTCCAGTTGTCTATTGAGCTGGTAACTGTGACTGAACTTCAGACATAGTCATCCAGCAAAGCCCTTATCCATCTAAAAGTGCATTCATCAAACCCATATCCCTCCAACTTATCAAGAAGAATATTGAGTGGGGGGGACATGTCAAAGGCCTTACAGAAGTCTAGATTGATGACACCTGTAGTTCTTCCCTTGTCCACTGATGCAGTCACTCCATCATAAGAGGCCACTATCTATTTCCTCAAGACCCTGAGATGCATCTCATCAGGTCACATGGACTCATTCAGGTTTCTCAGGTGGTCTTGAAACTGATTTTCTAGAGCCAGAGAGAAAGATGGAGTGACTGCTCCCTCCATCCCTATCTTGAGGTTTAGGGATTTGAGAGATGTGGGAAGAGAGTTTAAAACTGAAAATTGAAGCAGAAAAAATTTTAAGTATCTCAAGTCTTCTTCATGTTTGTTGCCATCAGTTCTCCTATCTTATTTATCAGGAAAGGTATTTTTTCTTTAATCTTCCTTTTCATGTCAACATACATATAAATATCCTTATTATTCTTTGCATACCTTGCTTAATTCAGCTCTAACTGAACCATACCTTTCCTGATCCCATCCCTACATATCTAGGCAACTTGCTATATTATAATCAGGAAACCAGTCCTTGGTTCCACTGCTTGTGCATTTCCTTCTTATACTTAACTGGATCAGGAGGTCCTTGCTCAGCCATGGTTATCTCCTGCCTTCTATGTCTGATTTCTTAAAAAGGGAAATTGAAAGTTTTTGGGCTGTGAGAAAAATATTCTCTAAGCTCTGTTCAATCCTTTATCCCTGAGGGCAGTTTCCAGGGGGCCACATCCACTAACTCCTTAAACAGCTGAAAGTTTGCTGACACCACTCTTGACCTCTCTAATTAGTTCAACTATATTCAGACATGTTTGTTACTCACAATACCAATAACAATCATGAGACATTAAAAGAAAATATGCTTCCATAAGCTCTGAACTCTTAAATAGTAGCATATACTCAGAAGATTTTGCCAATAACAATAGTCAACTTAACAGTATATACATGTTAGAATTAATATTTCACATTCGAATTTTAAATTAGCAAAAGTGCACCCACTTATTTTTGAAATCATCAAGTAGCTTAATATTTCCTTTAATATCTGAGACCCATAAAAATATTATCCAATATTTACTAATTTATTTGAAGAAAACAAAATTAGATGACTCAAAATGAAGAGTATTGCAGTTCTACAGTTTAAACTCTTCTTTTAAAATTTCCAGTATTTTCCCTAGATCATGTATTTTTTTGTGATATCTACTGGATTTGACAGATAGTCTGAGTAGAAGAACCATCATTCATGACATTGACAAACTCATCAAACTGAAATTCATTTTAAAAGTAAGCTGATTATTTTGGGATGATGGCCTCTACTATTTTTGCATTATGTTACAGAAAATTTCTCTAAATTAGATACTGATAGTTTAATTCAAGTTTTTTAAAACTATAACTGATGTATTTTTCAGTGAAGAAAAAGACAGAGAGATGAAAAGACAGAGATGAAGAGAAAACTGATAAAATTATTATTTTCATTTTATTTATGGCAGATATGTATTTTGTCATCTTAAATCAACTTCTCGAGTGTCATTATAATTTTTTTAAAGGCTGTAAACAAAATTACACAAATTGATAAGACCAATGAAAAGTTGAAGTGCTAACATTTTATCATATTAAATGAAAGACAACCAGCCATTTTTAAGGTTGCACTACCTTAAAACTCTGTGATAGAAGCTTGATAAGGTACCTCAAGTACTGACATGATGGTCAGACACTCTTAGGATCCCAAAATCCTTCAAGAGGTGCAGTTAGTTGCATCATCAATTATAGTGAGATTGTCAAAACTCAAGACTGAATTCAGTGGCCCTACTAATTTTTCTTAAAATTATTTTAAATCAATTATTTTTAATGGATGATTCAGCTCTTCGATCTGTTTACTTTTTTTCTCAAGACCTACAGAAATTATTCCTTCACATATGGTTAGACTCAATGACCCTAAAGGTCTTTTCCAACTTAAATGATTCTATGATTCTACAAATCTTGCTGGTTTTAGTGCTTATCATTTTGAACTAAGTGGAAGTATTGTGTATCTCTGCTACAGATGGGGAACCAGTGTATTTTTACACTTAAAAAACCTGAATGAGGAGTTAATTAAGAATTACTTGAGTTTTATCTGCATCTCTGAAAAGAGAGAGGTAAGTCTAGAAAAGAAACTAGAGCACCAAAAAATCATTTTACTACATCTACTTTGTTACCTGAAACAGAAAAACGCCTACAACCAATCATATGCATAATGCAGACAAAATTGAAAGGAAATAAAAAATAGAAAATGTAAAATTTGTCAGTATAAGAAAGGAATCTACTTCTTCTATCAGTCCCAGGAAAACAAAACAATAGAGAGAAAAATATAATGAACAACAGTTTCTACAAAGTCATATTGACCGAAGTGCCCTGGGGAAGAATATGTAGAAAAGCTTCTCAGGTTTATCTTTGGGAGACTTTTGCTTTATGTTGTATTCATTAGTTTATGATATGTATTAGGTTCTCTAACTCTTGCCCTGGCCTTATAAAACAGTTGTAATATATTTATTTTAAAAGATCATTAAAAGTTGTGGTAGCTTAATTGTAATTGACACATTATTTCTGGATCTTTACATTGAAAACAGTAATCAAATGGTTTATCTACTTGTAAAATAAAATTAAATCATAATATTACATCAGAAGTTTTCATAGATGGATTTTATTTAATAGAACTAAATCAGATGTTTCATTCTCTCCCATTCTGTCCGAAACCTGAAAATCAAGAGAACAATATCCACAGATTCAAAGATGTAATTTGTAAATACTAATTTTGAACTGAAACAGTATTTTGGAGAGCTCTCTAAGGCTACTATATTGTTTCTGAAAGGAGTTGATGACTTTTATATTTACCTTCTGTAAATTTCATTTATCAAGTGATTAATTAAAACACACTAAAGGTGATAAAGTGGGCTTCTGCTTTCTCCTTTACTTTCATCCACCATTCTGTCACCTAGTCAGTCACTACTAGGAAATGCTTTTGCATTTTTCACAGCCACTGGTCATATATATTGTACCAAATAACTTATTAACTTTGACAGAATTTTCCACCTCACTGCTCAGCATCTTTTCAAGATCATTAAAAACTAAATTAAGAATTATGGAGTCAAGTGCAAACCACTAAGGAATACTTCTGATAATCTTCCTCCCCTGTGAAATCTAACTGTTTTTGCCCCTTGTTTTCTATCTCTTAATAAGGAATTTATTTATTCATTTTAGTCCCTTCTCCACAGTAATTTTCATCTCTTTAGGAGTCTTTGTTAGAAGACTTTGTTCAACACCTTTTCAAGGTCAAGGTGCACTTTATTAGCCTTCTTGAACTAATCTGGAGGTGTGCTGATTACTTCAGAGAGCTGTATATTTGTGAAAAACATTATTCATTTGCAAAAACCATATTGCTCTTACCTAATTATTCATATTTATGAACCATAATTGTTCATATTTATTCAGATGCACATTAATTTCATTTTTCAGGCAGTTTCAACTAATTAACATGCTGGATGCATTGTGCTACTGGTCAGTCCTCAGGTTCCCCTAAAGCTTTCTGAAATAACTGATGTCACATATGTCAGTCCTCTGCCTCCACACTGTATTTGAGACAGAGGTTTGAGATTTTTGTGTTTCATCTTTAAGTCTCCCTAGAGCCTAAAGAGAAATATCAATCAGACTTGCAGATTTTTTTATTCTTATTTCTATTACTTCAATAACTTCTGCTGACAGTTGAGAGTATACTTTAATGAGTCTATAGCTAAAAAACATGGTTCAGCTCAGAAATCCCCCTGAACTCATCCAAGTTAAGCAGGGATATAAACAAGTAATTTTTCTTCTCTGTTGTGGCCTCCTTTCCTCTGCATGTGCTTTATGTGCTTTGATTCTTTTCTATTTGCTACAGAATCTTCCCCTTCAACCATTTTCACATAAAATTACCCTTAAACCTGAGGTTTCCTTTTGTTGAGACAAAACTGGTTTGGCTTTTTTGGGGGGAGTGGGAGAGGCTATGGTTGTTGTTGGTTTGGGGGTGTTTTGTTTGGTTGGGTTTTTTTGCAGTTATCCGTGTTGATAGGATGCATGTAGGAAAAAAAATAAGGAGGCCAAAGCTCACTTCTAACTTAATTTGGCAACTTTTGTAAAGGATAATAAAAATGTTTGTACAAATACATTAGTGGGAAAAGGAAGGGTAAGACCAATCTTTTGTTCTCTATTGGATGCAAGAAGGAACTTAGTAACTGTGGATGAGGAGAAGGTGGAAGTGCTTAACACCTTCTTTGCCTCAGTCTTTAGTGGGAAGACAGCTTCTCCTGAGGACAGCTGTCCTCCTGGGTTGGTGGATGGTGTCAGGGAGCAGCATGGTCCCCTGTTATCCAAGAGGAGGCAGTCAGAGAACTGCTGAGCCCCTTGGATGTTCATAAATCTGTGGGACCAGATGGGATCCACCCCAAGGTGATGAGGGAGCTGTCAGGTCAGCTTGCAAAGCTGCTCTCCATCATTTACCAACAGTCCTGGCTCACTGGGGAGGTTCCAAATGACTGGAAGCTGGCCCATGTGACACCCATTCACAAAAAGGGTGGGAAGGAGGATCCTGGTGATTATAGGGCAGTTAGCCTGACCTCAGTTCCCAGTAAGGTGATGGAACAGTTTATACTGAGTGTCATCACATGGCACTTACAGGATGGCCAGGGTGTCAGACCCAGCCAGTGAGGGTTTAGGAGGCATAGGTTGTGTTTGACCAGCCTGGTCTCCTTTTATGACCAGGTGATCCACCTGGTGGATGCAGGAAAGGCTGTGGGTGTTGTGTACCTGGACTTCAGCAAGGCCTTTGGCACTGTCTCCCACAGCACACTCCTGGAAAAGCTGGCAGCCCACGGCTTGGACAGGAGCACTCTTTGCTGGGTTAAGAACTGGCTGGATGGCTGGGCCCAGGGAGTGGTGAATGGTGCTGCATCCAGCTGGGGATCATCACCAGTGGTGTCCCTCAGGGATCTGTGCTGGGGCCACTCCTGTTCAATATTTTTATTGGTGACATGGATGAGGGTATTGAGTCTTTCATTAGTACATTTGCAGATGACACTAAGCTGGGAGCATGTGTCAATCTGCTGGAAGGTAGGAGGGCTCTGCAGACAGACCTGGAATGATTGGATGGAAGGGCAGAGTCCAATGGGATGAAGTTTAATAAGTCCAAGTGCTGAGTCCTGCATTTTGGCCACAATAACCCCCTGCAGGATTACAAGCTGGGGATGGTGTGGCTGGACAGAGCCCAGGCAGAAAGGGACCCGGGGGTGCTGGTCAGCAGCTGACTGAACATGAGCCAGCAGTGTGCCCTGGTGGCCAAGAAGGCCAATGGTCCCTGGCCTGTATCAGGAATAGTGTGGCCAGCAGGAGCAGGGAGGTCATTCTTCCCCTGTCCTTGGCACTGGTGAGGTCACACCTTGAGTGCTGTGTCCAGTTCTGTCCCCCCAGTTTAGGAAGGACGTTGAGACAACTGAGCGCATCCAGAGGAGGCAACAAGGCTGGAGAGGGGCTTGGAACACAAACCTTGTGAGGAATGGCTGAAGGAGCTGGGGTTGTTTGCCTGGAGAAAAGGAGATCCAGCAGTGACCTTATCACTCTCTACAACTCCCTGGAAGGTGGTTGTAGCCAGGTGGAGTTTGGTCTCTTTCTCCAGGCAGCAACTGACAGAACCAGAGGGTACAGTCTCAAGCTGTGCCAAGGGAAATATAGGTTGGATATTAGGAAAAAGTTTTTTATGGAAAGAGTGATAAAGTACTGGAATCATCTGCCTGGGGAGGTGGTGGAGTCACCATCCCTGGATATGTTTAAAAAAAGACTGGATGTGGCACTCTGTGCCATGGTTTAGTTGAGATAGATGTTAGGGCATGGGTTGGACTCGATGATATTGAAGGTCTCTTCCAACACAGCGATTCTCTGATTCTGTGATTCTGTGATTCATCTCCTCCTTAATAACAAAAAGTCTACTAAGGCATAGTAGAACAAAACAGAAACAAATAATCTTGGAATGAAGCGGGAATTTTACAGGAGATGTTCCCAATGTCTTAAACCTTAGGTCTCCCTTATATCAAAGCTATTTGTACTTACTAATTTAGTCCCTGCAAAACTTGCAGCTGCCACACTTCCCTTACCTTTGCTATACAGAGCACAAGTACAGAAATATAAATGACAGCATCTCTTATCTTTCCCTTGAAGAGTTAATAAATTAATTGGTGCTGCAGAGCAAACACTTCTCTTTTTTACCCTTCCAGCTGTGTTTTTCTTCATTCACTGGTTTCAGATGAATAATCTTTCAGCTGAAGTTTCTGTGAAATTTCCAGGGAATTTACAATTCCCAAAGGATGGCTGTAAGAACAATATCAGATATACTATTACAATTATTTTCTCACTAACTTTAAAGGTAAGAGGTTTTTTTGTTAGTTCGTTTTTGGGGTTTTTTTTCGGTTTGGTTTCGTTTGGATTTTTTTGTGGTTTTTTGGTGTGTGCAGATTTCACTACTTGTTGCTGATTGCTTCAGGGCCCAGAGAGAGTCAAGCTACTTTGCACTAGATGAACTCCTTGGCAGTTTCTTCACCCTTAAAGGAAATGATGAACTAAGACAGGGTGCTGCACTGACAGACACAGACAGCCTCTCTGGAGTCGCATGAAGCCACAGAGCCCCACCAGAGAGATGCAAACTCTTTTAACAAATTGTATAAACCACATATGTATACTCTGGGCACATATGATTAGAAGAATTAGAATTAGAATTAGAATTCATGTCATCTACATAGGCATTTCTTGCAGACAATGCTTATTATTATTTCTTGATATTTGTTCACAAGGCCAGCTACTTTTTTAGGGGAACAACACCAAAGATTTTGATGGGAGAGGCTATAAAAATAGAAATTCACTGAAGAGGAAAGAAAGATTTTTTTCCCTTTGAATTATATTTCATTTTTCCCTCCTTATTCTTTTGAAACATTGATACTGGCCATCTGTGAATGCAGGAAACCCCAGAGAAGATGGCATCAGCGTTCAGATGGCATTCAGTAAAACCAATGACCCAAAATGTCAGCTGTGCTATTCTTGTTCTTATGCTGTCCTGGAGGGAATCTGAATCAGATGGATATGAGAACAGAACCACACCACTCAGTGACACACAGTTAAATTTATGTAATAAGGTAAAAAAGGTGAGTAATAAGTTCTATTCTAAGATTTCTGTTCCACAGCACTCAACTACTTCTCACATAATTGAGGCCCTGCAGTGCAGGTCTGACAAGCACCACAGATCTGGGGCAGCATGACACCAGTCTAATTTCTCAACATGTAGCAGGTGGCCTGACCCCTAACACAGGGGTTTCACCTTGGACTCAGTCTCCACAGTGCCTGCCTTAGAGTTTCCCTTGTCTCCCCAGAATTGTCTTCACCATTTAGTGCTCTCTAAAACAGATTTGATAAGCTGCTAATCAAGTAGCCCAAACCAATTTTCCTTGAGCCTTTTAACATTTTCTGTCTTGATTTCTATCACACTCAGGTTTCTTGCCACCCAAAATGTTAAAAGGGTGTGAATTTGGCAGCAGCAATTTAAAGTTTATCTGGCCTTTTTTTTAATTTTCTAGTGTCTATAGTGGACTGGTACAGTCAGTCAGGGCTGTGAAGTTATAAACAAGATCTCATTTACGTGAGCAGTGCTTTCAGGTAAGCTTCATCCCATAAGATAGACCCTGTGAAACAATACTGGCTGGCTTTGAAGTGAGGAAGGGCTTTTCTTCCCAGTCAGACTGACTGAGACTTTGGGCTTTTATTTATGTTCCTCTGTGGTATTGAGGAGCAGCTGTTGCCTAAGCCTGTCAATGAAAGCCTGTTTCTCTAAATAATTTCTGCTGGAGCATAAGCCAAGGGTGTGCTCTTGCTTTCCTTCCTCCTAACAGGACCTCTGGAAACTTCTTTTGTTTGTGGCATGATAGTCTGCACTGCTGAGACTAGGGGAAGAACTGGGATCCTTCCACATTTTTGAAAAATATTAAGGTTAAAGGATCCCAAAGGGCCAGAGGAAATGATGCAGAAAGTTGCTAGAACCCTGGGGCAGGAAAGTTTGGCTTATTTTTTTGGAAAACATAATAATCCCTTGGTACTCTTATTTGCTTACCCAAGTTGGAATAATTAATTGGAAAATAAATGGCTTTTGCAGATATGACAACTCCTTCTGATGGTAAAATATGGCAAATAACCCTGGTAAAAATCAATGTGGAAAAGCTATTAAATTCCAACCTATATTTATTATTTTAATATTTTTTTATTATTATTGAAACCTTCTCCCTTGACCATACTGTCACTTAAAATATCACTGTAATACAGGAAAAATATGGTTTTTCTATACTATTGATTGTGCTCTGCATGAGTATAAATGGTGTCATCAGATGGAAGGCAGATCAATAGGTCAGAACCTACTGATGATATAAAAATTCTTCCAGGTTTCAAGATAAATACATCAATTCTTTCAAATATGGTTTTAAAAACACCCACCCATTTTCTTTTTATAAGTTGTCTTTAAGAACTAGAAAACAGTTACTTACCTTGCAGTCTATTCTGCTATGGCAGTTTTATTGTCTTCCTTCTGGTATGTGATGGAAAGGGTATATATATTTTCAGCATGGAATGGTTTAAGATATAAAAACACTAAGCTCTGAATAGCCTTTCATCAAATAGAAAATCTCACATCCAAGGTCTGTTAAGGGAAACAAAACACCGAGGCGCCATTGGAGCAAATGGATGCATACAAGTAAGAGATGAAATAGATATTTAAAAAAAGACACATAAGTCTTTTACACGGTCTAGTAGTGAAAACTGTCTCTACACCAAGTTTGGCATCTTGCCTCTTATTTGCACTTAGTAGCAAAATCTCTAACTCTAGAAACTCTAGATGAAGAGTGTTAGATGCAGGAATGCATATTATAACTCTGTAATCAAGAAAGCCAATGTAATAAGGAATATTAAGGATTGGCTTTAGACATAAGGTCAGCTCACCTACAGAGTATTATTTTTAGATTTTGCCCAGAAAGGATCATTATGGTACAATAAGCCTTCTCCAGTAATTTAAAAACCTCTTTGTTCAGTATTCCAACTTTCTGTTTGTTATGAGTGAGACTAGACCAGCACAGGATGACAAGGGCAGAACATTTGAATCCCACATTATTCTAGGGGACTGTTGCCAGGCCATTATATGGGGCTATTCATCAGCAAATTTAAAAAAATTCTTTTGAGCTAATGGACATGCATCAGTAATAAAGATATGAAAAATAAACTAAAAAAAAAAAAAAAAGTGATAATAAGTAAGAATGGCCAACATCATTTTAACTAAATGAAGAGCTTGATTAAAAAATCTATTTCCTTTTTTTCACCACCACTGTCCTCGCAGCTCAGCTGTTCTGTGCTTGACAATTGCAAGAGAAGAGAAAACAGGTCAAAAAACTCAAGCATGTATGACTTCTATTAATGAGAATAGATATCTTACCATAAGAGTAAAGAAGAACAAGATTGGACCCCTTTTCTAGCTTATGGCTATGCTACTGAAAAATATAAGATACAGAACTAAAAAATAATTACTCAGTATTTAATCAAAAACGTTAATTTAATGTTAAAGTGTAGTGATGTTGGCCCAAATTGTACCCTGATTGTAATTTCAATGCCAGCAATGGACTCCTCATAACTTCAGCTTTGCTTCAAACTTCCAGCAGGATCTTCATCTCCCTGACAAAAAAATACAGTAAGCAAATCCATATTTGCGTGAGTTGTCACAGGCCTTTCTTTTAAAACAGTAAATAATCTAATCAGACCAAGTATCTGTAAGTTTCCAGAAAGATAACTTGCTTTTGTTGAATGCTGCGTACATTATAACGTTGATAATTTCATCAGAATGGGTTATTTTTACAGGCAAATATTCTTCTGCCTCTAGATAAATGCTGTTTACTGAAAGTAACAACTGGAATGCAGCAAAGATAGATTTTAAAATTTGAAGTGATTGAAGTAAACCACTTCATGATCTGAATAAATATTCTTTTGAGGAGCACAGTTTATTTTAATGGCTTTTTGTGTTCCATTAAATGACAAAAAGGACCTCAGCTTTTTCTAATATACTTCAGAATCAAGTATTCACTTGATTCTCAAAAACTGGCATAATAAAATAATTGCAAGTGACTTGTAAGTGAAGAGAAACAAAGCTGGTAAGGTGTCTAGAGAACAAGTCCTATGAGAGTGGCAGAGGGAACTGGGGTTGTTTAGCCTGGAGAAAAAAAGACTCAGAGGGGACCTTTTGCTCTCTACAACTACTTGAAACGTGGACATCAGTCTCCTTTCCCAATTAACAAGTGACCATACAAAAAAAAAAAATCCTTAGGTTGTGTCAGAGAAGGTTTAATCTGGATATTAGAAAAAAATTCTCCACCAAAAGAGCTGTCAAGCATTGGAG
>VZTT01054293.1:4399-18785 GCA_013400855.1 Buphagus erythrorhynchus | reverse complement strand
CTAATTCCATGCTTCAGCTATGTAAATAAAAATGTGAAAGAAAATGGCATAGCTAATAAGACATCTACAGGAAACAAAGAAAATGGGTTCTTCTCTGTGAATAGTATCTAAAAGGATATCTGCTTCAGAATATGATCATTAAAAGAATAAAGCAAAAAAGGAATGTTTTGATGATACCAGAGTTTTCATGTCTTAGCCTTCCCAAGATATCTTTCAGTGGCTGCTTCAGTAGAAGAATGCACTGTAAATTGATTTTCAACCTTTTGAAAAAGGGCAGTAACAGAGAAAGAAGAAAAGAAAAACATTCTATTTTGAAACAGCTTCTACAAATACTTCCCACTTTCAGACAGTGATGTTGTACAACAATAAGGGTGTGGCAAAAATTGGATTGTCTGGAGCCGTGCACCTCCACAGATTTCCTGGCTGGTGTGAAAATGGGTAGTTGCCAAGATAATGTAAATTCCATAGAGATTTCTTATCTGACTTCCTTCTCTTTTTCATCATAGAGAAATGTCATCTGGGCCACAGAAAGAATATAAAACATAGTGTTTCTTTATCTTAGAATAGATCCTATTATCTAAGAATATGTGACTTTTTGATAAAAAGTTTGTAAAATAAACACACTTTCAATTTATAAGAGAATGCAGTTTCCTTTTTCTTAGTGGAAGACAGCACATCCAATCCACCCTCTTACATATGGCAATTTTTATTCCTTTTATTTTTCTAGTCAAGACCTAATTTACTGGGCCCTGGAGCTATAGATGCCTCTGAAGCCCTCTCTATTTTGTTGGATAGGCTGTGAACAAAGAATTCTTTTGTATGTGATGCTCTAATATAATTTGAACTAAAATAGCTCCAAGACTCAGCAAGCAAGAAAACTAAATAACTGTCTGAATAGAAAACCAAGTCCATAATTCTAACATAAACAATTGAAGAGTTGAATAAATAGACATCTGAGCAGTTATCAGAGCACTTCCAATAATGCATTTTTAATACTTTAAGAAATGAGTGCAGAAAGGAATCAACATAGTCCCTCAGGCTATAAAGAGCTTCAAGTGGCTTTTATCTTACATCCTGTTAGATTATTAAAAGTTTGTAATTATAACTATATTAATATTTCAAGGCTTCTTACCTTACAAAACCTTCAAACAAGTAGAAATGTAAGAAAAACACATGGTAATCATAAAGACGATTGAAAATGCTAAATTCCATTCATGGATTTCTGATCATACCTTTTTGTATCCTATTCTAAATGGAGGCATAGTTATGCTTTTATGGTTCTATGTGTAGAGTTTAAGTACGGAAGACAATATGTAAAATCTGTTACTGCAGATTTAGTGCAAGCATTAGCAATATGTAGGTGGCATTTAAAAATTATCAGCCTTGCTTGAATGGTTTTATGTTTGTGAAATAATTTTGAAAGTATCAATAGAAGTATGAGTTAATATGACAAATACTCTGGTTTTAATTCTGTTCAAGAACATGAAAAATTTGGTAACAAGATGAATGACAATTAAAACTTGATATAAAACCTGATATTCTTTGTGTGACATCAATAATTTTGAAGTCTTGTGCACATAAAGCTATCATTGTCACTCCTCAAAGTTTCTTGTATGTAGTGATTGCTGCAATACACAGCATGCTATGCAGACAAGTAATTCTTCATTGTCACTAATGTCTTAACACTCTCCTAGAATGAGAGAAGTGAATAGGAAGCCAATGTCAGCTAAAATTAGTGTCTCTTGATGGCTCAGAGGACAGGGAAACTGGAAAAGATTAGTCCTGTCTCTGTGAATAGAAACAAAATCTGATGTTAACTCTCAAGTGCTGGAACTGAATTCCTGTAATTCAGAACAAACTTGGATTCTGTTTCACTATAGTAAAATTCAAAGTCAGGTCTAGGTTAGTTCTGAACTCAAAGAGAAAAAAACTTGCATATGTGAAGGGGTAGAGTTTTTGGATGGTTGTGGTTTTATTTACATATCCAAACAAATGGTAATATTTCAGAATAGACTAGTACATCATTACTAGGTTATTTAAAAAAATCTGCCATGATGGTCTTAGTGGGTACCAAGCATGAGAAAAAATGATGTTATTTAATAGTCCAAAAGCTTTGCTATGCTTTTTGAAAATCTGCTTCAGCTGTGAGTCTTCAGCACTCTGGAAACAAAGTACTGCTTGAGTCATACTCCACTTTGCCACAGAATTAAAAATACAACAAATGTATGTTCAAAAACATATGCTGCTCACACCTACTTCTTCCTATGAAAAAAACCACTTGCATACATAAAGAGTTAAGCACCAAAGGTATGAGCTATCCTTTTTTTATGCCATGCCTCTTTTACTCTGAGAGTTAGCTGTGTGCTGTCTGGAAGTTGACATGCAGTGTGCTATACGTAGTAATTAGATTCAATACTTTTGCTGCAGCTTCTGGAGATGGATTTCTCCTGCTGATTTCTGATGAACACCATGTTAATGGGAAATTAGATAAAGTATTGGATTGTATGTAGCTGGTAATTTTTTTCTGGCAAAAAATAAATTATTTACGCCTCTTTAAAGAATGTTTTAAAATACAAATGAGGATCTAAGTCTATTTAGTAACTTCCACGGAGGAAATAAAAATTTCTAAAGAAAATATCTTACTGCACAATAAAAGTGAAATACAAATAAATGGAAAATAAATGGGAAAATTAAATATTTTAAAATCCCACAAGAACTTATGTTTAATTCAGAGTCTGCCTCATAACTTAGTGTTATGTACAGGAGTAAAAGAGAATACTATTCACTTTTAAAAATGTGGAAGATGTGAGAAACACAGTGTAAGGTATGGCTAGTGTGACTTTTCTTTATTCTTTAAATCAAGTGAAAACTTGTGGTATTGAAAATAATGGTCATAACTCAAGGCAATTCAGCAACTGTCTTATTAGTATCAACAAACACTAAGAAAACTTAGAATTTCTGGTAACTGAATTCTGATCATTGCTATAGTTCTTGGCTATCCAAACCTCAACCTGGTTTCACAGAGAATTTTAGGTTTGCAAAAGGAATCAGCCTTTATCCAAATTTTAATCTTATTACATTTTTATTCTGCTAAAGTATCAAAGGCAATATATGGTAAAGTATTGATATTTGCTGTTAAAATATGTTAGAAAATAAGTTTTTAATTAAAGGTGCATATAAACCATGATTTTTAAAAAATTTAATAACTCATTATTCTTTTGTTATGCAAAACAGCAGCATAAGCCTAAATGTGTGACTAAAAGTCTAGAAATAAAGGAAATGAAAGATAAAACATCAAATTTCTTCACAAAGTGTTTTCCAGAATTAATGAGGTTAAGAAAAAAATTTTGTAATGCATAACACTTTGTGTAATCTCTGAGTTAAAGAAGGAGAAACAAAGTAGCCCCATTTGCTTCTGACTGAGAGAATTTACACCAATAATCTCATTTTAATGGTAGTATTGCTGCTGCAATGACAGTGTAAGGATATAGGCAAGACAAAATTTACAAGTGGCAGTAACACTTCTTTTGTTATATCCACTGCCACAGATAGAAAAAAAACAGAAAAAGTTTCAGGCAAACAAATCCTTCTTCAGATCAATGCACAGAGGGAAAAAAAACTGAAAAAAAATTTGGAAGAACCAATGGGAATTTAATTAGATATGTGTCAGTTATACTGTTTCTAAAAGATAGAGCAGCTGCTACCTAAGAAAAGGAAAAATATTTGGGATGGAGGCAGTGAATTCTAATTCTCAAAAAGATCTGAGAGCTGAGAAAGTACTAATCTCCTAAAGCAAGGAGAGAGACAAGTAATTTTTGGTCTTTGTGGTCTCTAGTTTTAGACTGTGAATCTTAGTACTTAAGGAAAAAGTTTGTACAGCAGGAGGGTGCCAAATATTGCTCCTAATTATTGATATTTTTAATTACTTGTTGGTGCTGCTCTTAAACCCCTTTCTGCAGTGTAAGCACTAACTCTAGGACATTCCATGTTAGGTGCTTTTAATTCAGATAGCTCTTGAGTCTTAATCTAAAGTACTTTCAGAAAAAGGCATTGACAACATTTTTGATAAACCTTAAAAAAAAAAAAAAAAAAAAGCAAAGAGGAGGAAGAAGTACAGGCATGTCCAAAAATTATTTTTAGGGTAAACCCCAGGAAATGAGATGAAGTATTCATCATTCTCAGAATGGAAGCTGGTCAGCAGTGGGGCTCTGCAGGGAACTGTGCTAGTTAGTTTAATCCCACATACCCATGAAGAGATTAAGCGATGAAATACAAAAATCTGCTAATATACCAGGTTACTCAGAACATGAAAAGTAAGGGTTGCTTGTAAAATTGCAGGAGGGAAATTGAAAGGCAATAGAATGCCAGCTGAATCTCAGTGTGAATGAATATAAAAGAAAGCACATGAGGAAGGTGGTACGAAAGTGTAACTGGAAAATTGAAATGCTGGGCTTATGCTGATGACTCTCTAATTGCCATACACCTCCCTCCCAGAGCAGAGGCATATCCTCAGTGAAGCTTTAGCATTAAGAGTCCTGGGGAATTACCTTGGACAGTCTGCCTCCAAGGAGATGGACTCCTAGACTCTGCCAGAATGGCCATGCTGAGGAGTCTGGGGTGATTGCTTTGGGGGAAGTGTCTCCACAATGCATATCTTTGTCAGTAATTCTATGGCTTCAGTCAGGTGCACATTATTTGCCCAGTTTCTCAAGCTACTATGAAAGTACTTAACACACCAGATGAAATAGATTAGGTAACCTATTTTGCTCCTGAAGTGCCAAATAATATCACTTGAAGTAGGGAGAAAAGAATAAAGAACAAAAGCAAATAAGAAAATGCCATTGAAAGTTACTAAGAATGTAAAGTTCCTATGGGATAAAAGCATAGACAGAAATTCTTGAGATTGGCAGTATCTCTTCTCATATTTACAGCCAGTGTGTTGGGTTGACCCTGGATAGCAGCTGAGCAAGTCAGTTGTTGGTTTACTTCCTACTCAGTGGGATGGGAAAGAGAATCCAAAGACCAAAACCAAGAAAATTTGAGGATCAAGATAAAAAGACTTTAATAGGTTAAAGAAAGCTCACATGGAAGCAAAGCAAAATAAGGAACTTCGTCATTACTTCCCATTGGAAGTCCCTTTCCCTCAGATGTTATGGCTGATCATGATACCATGTGGTATGGAGTATCCCTCTGGTAAGTTGGGGTCAGCTGTCCCAGCCATGCTTCCTCCCAGTTTTTCCACACCCCCATCCCACTCATGAAGGTGACAGAATGAGAAAAAGATAAAGCCTTGTTGCTGTGTAAGTATGACTCAACAATAGGCAAAACAGTGTTGTGTTTTCAACATTGATTTAGTTGCAAATCCAAAACAGAGAATGATACAGGCTGTGAATGAATGGAATCAACCCTGTCCCAACCAGACCCAGTAAAGTCAGTGAAAACAGGGAGTACAAAGCCATGAATGGTAAGCAGCAGCCTATTCTTAAAAGATACTTTTACTAAAGCTAATATAAAGCAAACAAAATTAATCAACCAGGTAAGGTTTCTCCTTTAAGAATTAAAAAAAGAAAAAAAAAAAAGATAGAGTGAGAAATGTACCTTTGAATAAACTGCTATGTGTTGCAGTTTGGAAGGTAACAAAGTGACCTAAGAATGAAATTCTAGTCTATTTCTTTTCTGGTTCTGCACATTGTGATGGTTTTTGAATGTTTGTTGCCACAGAGAAGAAGGAAATAAACTGTTCCCCAGGCTCACCATAAAGAAAATACAGAAAATAGTATGGACATTTAATTGCAGGATAAAATGGGATTTCTCTAGACATAAAGAATGGTGGAATGACTATTACTGGGAATTTTTAAGAAACCTTGATAAGCACTTGTTAAGAAGAGATGGGTATGATTGTGTTCGTCCTAGATCATTTGCTCTTTCCTCTACCCTCTTAATCTCACTTCTTTGTTATTGTTCATGATTTTACTACTGATGCTCTGTGGGACTGTTTTTCCCTATAGTTCAGATAAAAGAACTGTCGTTGTCAGGAAGTAAAAACCAACACACAATACAAAAAAGCTTTTCACTATCTTTGAAGTACCTACTTAAAAAGTAAAATAACTTATGCAAGCATGAAGCTGCATAAGTTTGACACATGTTCATACACTGTATTTCATGCCATTTGCTTTCAGGCTTTCATTCCTACATTTCATGTTCCATGTTACTTCAAATAACTGTAATTTCTCTTTCATGCTTTATTTCCAAGGTCTATCATAGGTTTAAGTTATCCTTTGAGAGGATAACAGGTGTGCTTTGTCAATTACAGCAGTAAAGTAAACATGCTTTCTTGACTTTCAAATGCGTGTTTGATTTGCATGTGGCAGGAAAAGGTAAAAAGATCACAAAGAGTGTAATCCTTGCAATGAGAGCTCATGAACAAGGTGTTCAATAAATCAATACAAATACAATTGTGAGTAATTAAGGTCTGGAACCTTGTTTCCTTAGTCTGCTTTCTAGTGCTGTGCTGACAGATGTAAAGTTGAGCATTGCAATGAAATTGCTGGGTAAATTGGTCAGTTCTACAAAAGTTGATAAATAATTTTACATCAAAACAGAAACTGCTAGAATGGTGACATTATCTGTAATGCTTAGTGCAGTATATATGGTATACTTTTTAGGTACAAGGGTAAAAATCTTAGCTGGAATTACTGACTAGTAGTAATGGATTATTATTTATCACCTTTCTAATTTCTCTTCTGTGCTAAAATCCTAAATTCTTCTAACACATGCTCTTGGCATATGTTTTCTTTTTGCTGCCAGGTTCAGCTATCTGAGAAGCAAAGGCAAAACAGAATACAGAGCAGCAGAGAGGAGGAAACAATTGCCATTCTTCCAGATTTTTGAGCACACCAGAGGGATAGCAGATATTATGGCACAGCAGGGGCACAGAAGGACAAAGAAAAACCACTCCAGGCTCTGTGAGGCTGCTTGAAAACTGTCTGATAATGGTTTCAGCATGCTGAGGGTACATTCTTTGGTATCGACTGGTACAAGCGCCATTGATGCTTTGGAGACCTTTTTCCTGATGGAGCTCCATGGGAGTTATATCCACGTTCAGGTGCAGAGCTCTGGGGAATGCCGGGTCCTGGGGACCTCTCATGTGTGAGATGTGCTTAGCTTGAGGCACTGAGTCACTCAGTGTGGGAGCTGAAGGAAGAGGCGTACAGGTTGTGTGTCATCAGGGAAAGTGAAAAGGAGGTTGAGTGAGTCTTCACTGAAAACTGGCAGAGACAACAGCATGAGCTATACAAAGCAGCAGAGGAGAAACAACGTGAGGCCATGGCTGTTGTACTGTACTGTTTGTCCCGTGGGTTGTGCTGTCCACGGTTTTGTACCGCACCGCTGTGTTTGTGTGCTCCGCTGGGAGGATGGTTTGCCCTGTGCCTCCCCCAGCCTTGTGGCGTTGGTTCGGTCCTGCCTTGGCCCCGCCCCCCCGGGCCTTGTGGGGTTGGTTCGCTCCTGCCTTGGCCCCGCCCCCCCGGCGGTGTCCCATTGGTCGCGGTCTGTTCCGCCCCTCCCCTTTCCCTGAGTTTGGAGCTGCCCGCCATCTTCCCTCTCGCTCCTGCTTTCTCCTTTCGCCATGCGGACTGAATAAGCTGTGGATCACCTTTCCACGGGAGAAAAGAGCCTTCTTTGGATTTTTGCCTTTGTCTATGCAGATTTCCCACCCCTCTCTAGTGCAGAGCTATCTGGAAGACTGGAGAGGAAAAAGGGATTTACCTCATATGGTCAAACAAGAAGTGGAGGTTCACTCTCAAGATGGAGAAACATGGAAGTTTATAAGTTCTGGTTCCTGCTTCACTTGCAGGTCTGCAACTTCAGAAGACTTTTTAAAGCTGGTGGATAAAGCCCAAGAATCATGGGTCACAATGCTCATGTGTCATTTTAACTGCTAATATATTTTCTGAAAGAGCAATAAAGTGAGAGATCTAGGGGATTTCTAAAATGTACAGAAGACTTTTTTTATGTAGGTAATCAGTGAACCAATTCAAACGCTTTCTTGGACCAGTTATTTATTCCCAAGGGAGTAAAAACTGGTTTAAGATATTAAGGTTAAGGACAACCTTGGCTGCAGTGACCGTGAGATTATGAAGTTTAAAATTCTGAGAGAAGGAAGCAACACATATATCTGAATTTCAGCCTTTGACTTGAAGGAGCAGATGTTCACTTCTTCGTGGACCTGCTTGGCAAGATTCCCATTCCCCAGGAATCTTGCCTGGAGTTCAAAGAGCCCAAGAAAGCTACAACAGACTCCTCTGGGGAGACTTCAGTGACAGCTTACTTAAAGGGAAAGAGTGGTCCATTCCAGCACACAGAAAGTTGAGCAATAACAGCAGGCCTGTGTGGATGAACTTGAAAATTCTGTCTGATACAAAAGAGAAATACACAGAAGGTGGAAGCAGTCTGCTCAAAAGGAATAAAAAGCTATTGCCTCTGTGTGTAGTAATTTAGTTAAGAAAGCCGAAGGTCAGCTGGAGTTGAATAAAGTGATGGAGGTGACAGAAAACAAGAAAGGATTTTGTAAATATATTGACAGTTTAAAGAAAGGCTAGGAAATGAGTCTGCTGTTTAGTGGAGCAGGGGACTTAGGGACTAGGGATGTGGAAAACATTTTCTTTGCCTCAGCTTTCACTGGTAATATTTACTAGTGAAATATTTATCATATTTACTCATGCATCCCAGGTCCCTGAGCCACTAGCAGAGGCTATAAAAGCGGAGCTCTATTCACAGTAGAGGGAGAGTCTGGAATCACTTAAGCCAGTTAGAAATTCAACAGCCCTTGGAACCAGATGGAATGCCTCCTCCAGTGCTGATGGAGATGGCTGATGGCACTTCAGGAGTGCTCTCTGTCATCTCCTAATGGTCATGAGAGCTGAGAAAAGTTCTTAATGACTGGAAAAAGGCAAGCATCTTACCCATCTTAAAGATGGGCCTGAAGGGAGATTCAGTTAGCAAGCTGATCAGCCTCACTTCAGTCTCATGAAAGATTTTGGAGCAAGTCCTCTTAGAAGCCACTCCCAAATACATGAAGGACAAGACAGTGACTAGCAACAGCAAGCTGAGATTTACAAAGAGCCAGCCATGCTTGAACAATCTCATTTTTTATGATAAGATGCCCAGTGTGACTCACAAAAGGATGGTAGTGAATGTTTTATACTTTGACTTTGTTTAACAAAGCTTCTGTCACTGTCTCCCATAGTTTCCTTGTCATCACATTGGTAAAACATGGACTGGCTCTTAAGGTGGATGGAAAATCAGCTGGACTGCAAGTCTCAAAGAGTTATGATCATTGTCTAGTCCATCTGAAGGTCAGTAACTAGAGGCCATCAGGGATCCATACTGGAACCAGCATTGTTTAATGTCTCTGTTAAAGCTTGAAGGATGGGACAGAGTGCACTCTCAGTGGATTTGTGAATGATGCCAATTGTGACCAGTATGTTAGAGGATATGGGCACCTGGGCAGACTGGAGGAATGGCCTAATAGAAATGTCATTAAGTTCAGTGGAAGAAAATGCAGTCTTTATATCTAGAGTGGGATAATCCTATGCAACAATACAAGGTGGGAGCTGACTAGCAAGGAGCTCTGAAGAAAAGAACCTGTGTTGGAGGGCAAGTTGAGCATGAGTCAGCAGTGAACCCTTTGCAGCAAAAAGACCAGCTGCATCCTGGACTGTATTAGTAAGAGTGTAGCCAGAAGTTTCATGGAAGTGATCCTTCCAACTTATTCAGCACTTATCAAATTACATTTGGAGATCTGCATCCAGTTTAGGGCTTACCAGTACAAGGAAGACAGTGACATAATAAAGTGAATCCAGTGAGGCCCACTGAGACTGTTTGGGCTTTGGGGCACATGATGCACTAGGACAGACTGAGACAATATTGTTAGTTTAGTCTGGAGAAGAGAAGGTTTAGGGGAGAGCTTATTGTTGTCCAAAGTTACTTGTGAAGATACAGAGAAAACTAAGCCAGACTCTTCTGAGAGAGTGACAAGTCAGGATGAACAAGGAACAAGTTGGAACATAGAAAATTCAGATTGAATGAAAGGATTATTTTTTGTTTTCAACAAGGTGAAGTGAAAGAACAGGTTGTCCAGAAACTGTCCTTGGAATTGTTCAAGACTTGACAAGACACAGCCCTGAGCAAAATGATCTAATGGGACTTACTTTGAGCAGTGAATTGAATGAGATGCCCTCTGGGGCTTCCTTCCAATCTAGATAATTGCATGATTCTACAGTTCTACCGTCCTATTAAAAGTAGCTGGAACCAAGAAACACTCTTCAGCTGACTTTTGTAGTGGATGAAGTAGCATGTACAAAAAGATGAGAATGGGGCAACTTAGGAGAAGTAGGCAAGTATGTTGGTACCAGTGGCAAATTGTTAGCCAGTGGTCCTCCTGTACTTTGCAGTTCCCGTATACTCATGTGATGGAAACAATTAAAGTACTTGGTGCTACAAGAAGATGTTTAGGCCAGAGCCTGTTTTTTTCTCCAAAAGGCAGTATGAAGTAGGATTTAACATTATAGATGACTGGGAGGTGATAACATGGTGTTTCTTAAATGCAACTTCATTGCAGAAAGAACTCTGAGGTAAAATGAGGGAAGATAAATACCTGTCAGTTGTCAAATCTCTAAATTTTCCTCTGTGTTTATGCTTAAATGCTATCCTGACTTGGCTTTGAGCTTCAAGCAATTTTTGCTGCTTCATTCTTTTTGCTTCACTTACATTTTTTTCTCATGCATTTGTGTTTTAAAGAAAGAGCAAATTGGCATTGTCAGTCTTCCATTTCAATTATCTGGAGTCAGAACTTTTTTCCTTGGTAAGGAATTACATCTTTCACTTCCACTCTGAAAGTTCATTTTGGAACCTCAAAATCAAGCCCTAACTTTCCTTGAATATTAAGCTGTCAGTGATTTAAAGGAGAATCTCCTCCTCTGTTTACTCTGTGACCATTGAATGCATTTGCAGAAGAAGTGGTTAAGTAATTAAGAAAAATTAGAACTGGTGTAAAAGTCATCATTAATAAAAATGAAACTTATTCTTTATTCCTGAGATGTTTTTGTGGAGCTGTTAATGGAATATGAATGAAGATGAACACCTGAATAGAATTTTTAGTGCTAAAATTTTGATGAATCTTACTTGTGTGTAGGAGCCCAAGTAGGCAATCACTGTCTTTCAGTAACAGATAATTATGACTTTTCTATCAACTTTCTATATAATGGTCTCTTTCTCATTTGCCTTCTTTCTTTCAAGATCTTTGTCTCAGTTTTGTTGTGACTTTTCTTCCCTTCTTATATACAGTGGTTATCTAGAAACAGAATAAAAATAGATTTTTTGATGGAATAAAAAATGAATTCTGCAGGGTGTTTACAAACACAGAGCAAATCTGAGCAACTTGCTACGAGTTGGCAAATGCAATCTGAGTGCCAGCCAAGAAAAATTTCAAACATGTTCACAGTGTGAGTCAAATTCCTCAGATTGTTCTGATAACACTGCCAGTTGTTTTTCTCTTGCATTTTAAGTCTGCTACTTTGTGGTGCCTTCTACTGAATGATTACAGGTTACCAGAAGGCTTTAATTTTTTGTCGCTATGTAAAGTTTTTGTTCTGGAAAGCTGTACTACTAAAACTCTAAAATTACTCATGCTGTCATTAGAGGTTATTTTGCCCATCTGAAAGTTGGAATCAGTCTGTTACACTTATATGGCTTCTGCCAGTGTCTCACCAAACCAGTCTTCCCTTGACCTAGGACTTAAGGAGAAGGAATAAAAAGGGAAGAAATCCCAGAGTTACTGTGGAGGGCAAGTTTTTCTTTTTCAGACCTGTAGTGTAACTTCCCTGTTGTTTCTAATCACTGCACTGTCACTGGATTTGTCTGCTCTAATCGACATAATCAACATGATGGAAGCACTCGTCCATGGTTCTGTTCAGTTCCACTCTTGACTTCCCCTCACCATTGTGTGTGTATGTGATCACTGAAAGGATTGTTTTAGGCTGCTGCTTTGTTCCGACTGGACAGGTTTCTACAAATTAAATCTAGTTAGGGAAAGTCACTATTACAGTATATCCCCTTCTTCTTCTTCTTAATATACATTCACATAAGTAGTATGTACTCTGTACTGACTTTGTTCTACAAAATATATGTGCTTATGTGCCTTTTCTAGATTTTGTACCAATTTGTCTTATGTTGCCACTAGTTTAAAAAAAAGTGTTTTACTTGGTTTTGATTTACACATCATTAATTTAAAAATATAATGTAACTATTGTATGTAATAGCTTTAGATATCTGGAAATATATTTCTATACATACAATAGCTTTACTAATCGTACATCACACTTTATAATCATCCCCTAAGATTATAAATCCTACTTGGTATATGCAATTCCTATGATTAATTTACAAATCATCCCAATAAATCCTAAATTAAAATGAGTAGATTCATAAATCCTTTCTTTGTATTTGAAGTATGGAACCAGCAGATGACTTGCAAACGAGGTCTTCAAAGCTTGACAGTTACAATTAAATCTATTCTTATTCGTCTTCCTTCTCTACCTTCCCAACTTTCTCTGTAATTCCTGGTCATTTGCTTCTTTCATGAAGTTAATTTTTATTTAAACAAGACAAATGGTGAAAATATTAATGTGCTTCAATTGTCTTAACCACCTTGCTATAATCAGACCAGCTTCAAGCCCTCCCAACCTGAGCTGTTCTGGAGAATGTGGATCGAACCAGAGACCAAAGAGAGCATGCAGGATGTGTAAGGAAGTGGTGATGGAAATTCAGTTGAAAGCGTTTTCTTCTGAAAAGAAGCACCTGCATCATGCTCCATCGTGATAATTGACTATCCTATGACATTCCAGATTTCTTTTTAATGTCGTCCAAAGGTGGTGTTCCTCCAAAACTTAACAGTTTCTGTGTCAGCAATTCTGGTTTTACAGACAGTTAAAAATCACATCATTTATAGACTCAAAAGGAAGAATATCCTGCTTCTGCCATACATCACACAGTAGCTGAGAAACAGTGAAGATGTTCATGCCTCTGAAAGCCTCAAATATATTATCCAAATTACTTTACTGGGTCCTTCAGGTCCACATACATGTATAATGTTGCCCACACACTTATAAAATCCCCCAGTACCCAACTAAAGACCTGGACAGCTCCAAACTGAATGAAAAGAAGCAACGTTATGTGAAAATTTGGTTTGTTTACCTATATATGTATTAAGTGGCAAAGACTCCTTTGCTATTTTGTCAGCATTTTTGCAGTCAAGATTGTGTTTGAGTGTTTCAGCCTGTCACGTGGGGAGTGAGGAAAATTTAGCAATTCCTTGATTTTGTCAAGTCCTCCCTCCAACCAATACAACCGCCATAGTTTGTTAAAAAAATTTCACCCCAGAAGAGGGGTTTTCCATTACTGCTTTCTCTACAAATGTATAGTTATTAAGCACTTTAAATTTCACTCAGCCCTTACTCCCCTCAAAATTCAACCAATACCCTGCCCATTCCATGCTCAAATCTCATGTTCATTTTTTTTGTGACCAACTCCATGAGGTATCATTGCCTGACTGTAAGAGGTGGTGTGAAATTCCACTTTTTCGTTTTTCAAGTCCTATAGCCTGTCCTACACAGATCTCTTTGTATTCTTCTGCAGGGTTTTCTTGCCTTTATTCCTGATTTCCAAGAAGCAATTCAAGGAGCTCAAGGAGACAGGGTAGTCACTAGCAGGCTGAGGAAAATGTGCTTTGTAGGTTAAGGACTTTCCTAGCAGAAATGAGAGACTTCGAGAAATGTGGAAGTTCTACTTTTCAGCTTTTTTTGAGAGAGGGGTAATTTTCAATTCAGAAATGCCTATATTTATACTTCTATGTGAATTCATATGTAGGAGGTGAGGCAGGGAAGCTTGTAGAATACTTTGACTTGAAGAACCTCCTTTATCTTGAGTCCATTGCTTATTCAAGACAAATTAATTTTTAGGTGCTTGTCAGGAATCATTTGACTAAAAACTGTTCTAGAAAATTTAGCTGGCTACAGAAGGATGAGTAAGTCTAAATACCAATCTTGAAAATTAAATATATAAAGTAATTATTTAACTTCTACTTTAAATAGCAGGTATCTTGTTTATATAGTCTCCTGGATAGGTCTATAATTCCTAAATTCCAAATAATGAGCAGTAGAAATTTTAATCTTCAGACTGAGAAACAAGTTAAAGCAAACAGAGATCTCTGAATTGGTACTACAAGGACTGTCTAGCCCTTGGGGAAAAGGAATTGTTGAAGAATATTCCTTTCTCTCTTCCCCTTCTAGATTAAGATTTAGTTGCTTCTGTTTCAGCAACAAGCTGC
>VZTT01054292.1:0-19303 GCA_013400855.1 Buphagus erythrorhynchus | reverse complement strand
AAGAAGAATATCTTTCGCATTCTTGTGGGTGTTTGAGGTAGAGATAGACAGTTATTGTTGCTCATATTAATCTTTAACTATGGCTGTGGGCATGGCAGGAGATGTAGTTCCTAATTTGTTTCTATGCTGTGTCCATAAATATGTATTAAAATCATGCTACTGGTATCCTTTTATTACTTGTTCATAGTAATATAAGTCAAACCAGACAAAGAACAGCCAATGCCTTGGAATATATGTCCACAGAAAAAAATAAAAACCATCAAGCCTTGTGTGAGTTATCTGGCCATGTCATATGGAAAATAGGGATGGTTTCTGCTCATATCTCTGTCCCTTCTTTGACCCCTGTGCCAAACAGACTGAGAGAGTAAACAAATTTACCTTTTCTCAGCAAGAGTATTCGGGCTACATAGAAGAGCATTGTTTTCCTCTGCTCCTATAAGAGCCGTGTTAATCACATTTCTGAGGAATAAAAGGAAATTATGGCTCCTATCTTTGTTGTCTGTGAAGAAATCTCAGAGAGAGGACTAGGCTTGTGTCTACATGTGCAATCTAGTCTGATAAATACCAAAGGAGAACCCTTAGAGATGAGTCCAAAAGGGAGCTTTCAGAAAGCATATAAAATTTTATTTAACGTTTAGGTACATTTAGACTGGGAGAACATTTTCAAAGGAAATACTGGAATAAGGGACAAATTCTGACTTCCGTGCACAATTTTCTTTACTTTGAAGACAGCTGCATGTCCAAGTTTCCCAAGGATTAGGTCTGGACCTGTTCCAAGTGATAACTGTTAAAGCAGGAGGCCAGCACTAGACTGAGGATTCTTGTTGTCTCTATTATCCAACCACTCAATGCCACTGGGATACACAGATAAGAAGATGGTATGAATGAATCACTGAAGGAAAATTACAAGTCAAAGAAGAAATTGCATTTCAGACTCGTTGACTTTCCTTCTGATTGAACGAAAAACACTACACCAGCAGGTGTGCCAGCAGCATGGAATATGCTGTTAATTTAGCAATACCAATGTTTGCTTTGCAAAGAGGCCATGTGGCCTCCCATGCGTGGCTGAGCCTCCTCAGCTGCCCTTTGCTAAGCTTTGGTTTGGTTCTGTGCTGCAGGCTCTCTGCTTCCACAATAACACAGCACCAGAGTCAGACTTAAACACTGACTTTAGCTGGATTCAAAGTAAACATATAGATGACACAGCTTATATCACCTTTTGTAAAAAACCAGGAAAATCCCGCAGATGACCTGCCCTGGGGGGAAAGGACTGCTGCTCAACACAGAAATTGCTCCAAGCACTCACACATCTCAGTGAGCACAGCAAAGGTGCAATCCGTGTATTTGAGACGATGGGTGATGCGAGCTGCTTGTGCTGGGTGCAAACCTTCCATCTATTGGGCAGAAAGGCCATGTTGCCACTTCATTACTGTGTTAGCAAGAGGGGACTGTTCAGCCACTTTGCCAGTTGCTCTTGCTGTTCAGATAAAGTCTCTGACTCCAGGTCTATCCTGTCATTATTTTTTGCACAGATCCATATCTTTTCTCTCAGCTAATCCAAGCTATTGAAATCGTAAGGACATATCACTGCTGGTATTAATCAACTCAGCTTGGTTTGGTTTTGGTTTGGAGTTATTTCATTCCTTCTTTTCTTCCTTCTTTAGGACCACATGCTTGATTTTATTGTTCTCTAATAAAAAAGAGTTTTAAAGAAATTGCAGGACACCTGCATTGCCAGATAATTGTAATTTTCTTCAAATTAATAACCAGGTCTGGAGAGTACAAATAGGAATGAAAATCATGGCAAAAGAAATATTCCTGATTGTATAGGTTTTTGTTAAATGAGCAGAAATAGCAATATAAGTATTAGAAAGCAGCTGGAGTATTGGTTTTGCTTTGCATCTACTACCACCAGGCAACATTGCCTGTGGGACTTGGAGTAGTATGGCATCATTCTCATTGGTGATCTGATCTTTTCTGTCCAAAAAAGCTGTAGAATTTCTTTTGAATTGATTAACTTATATTCTAAGTTACAAGGTTGGCATTGACCTAATTCAGCTCTCAATTTAGGGATGCAATAGTACAAGGAAGGGAAGTCTGAATACAAGACACTGACTAGAAACAAGAAAATTATCTTTTAAATATATATTTACAGGTATATTATCCTTACTTTCAGGTGGTCTTGTTTGTATCATATACATACTGTATTGCAGTCTGATTTGTTTGGATGATTGTTTTTGTGGTTTTCGGCCACAGAATCCCAGTTAACTGAGATGTGATCACTAAATTCACATTAGAAATATCTGGGATTTTTATCTGTTTAATCTGTTATTTACCTGCTCAGATGCAGGTGGAGAATGAAATTCAGTCCCCTGAAAAAGCAGAAAGCTTTTTCATCTCTCCTCAGCTCTGCTCTTGATGACCACCAGACCACAACACTCTCTCACCCCATGGATAAAACTACCAGGATATCAGCAACAGGAGTTCCCATCTCCCTTCTGGTAGGGACCTTTCAGAATTCTGGTTTCTGGACTGGCTGCAGACACGTGCCTTGGGTTCACAATTAGGATGGGCATCCTTGCAAAATGACAAAGCAGCTTTTGGCTTCTTCCACCTGATGTCCAGAGGCAGGAGAAGGATTAAATAGCAAAAAGACCTGGTTTCCCATCTGATATTTCCTGGCTGTAGCAGTTGGAGCACATTATATTCCAAAAGCTTCTCTAATTTAGACTCAATTTCTTTGTTTTTGCAATGGATGAAAAAGGACACCCATTTGCACTTAACTTACAGTTTAGCTTCTTCACATATAGATAGCAACTGCTATTATTTTCTCCCACAAATTGTGATTTTCTATGGGAGATGTTAACCCAAACACTTTATCTTTTTATGCATTGGTATATTTCTTTTGCAAATCATATCTAGGAGTCAATGAACTTGAAGGACATACTCCAGTGGAGAATATTAGAATTCTCCCAGAGCAGCTTTATTGTAATTATTCTTAGTACTGAATATTTGGGTGCTTTATTCTGATTAATATTATATTAATTTAAATAGTGCTGTTATATTCCATACCTTGAACTTCAAATAGGAGAAATGAGTTATTAAAAGAGAACACTCACTTCTGCTATTTGAACTGTAATCTATTTTGTAAGAAAAACACCCTGTGACTGGGCTATCTGGACTTTGATCTTTCCTGAAGCGTCCATCTCATAACTTAGCATGGGGTGAACACGTAGTCTATTCTATCAGACTGAATTATATGGGCTTGTCTGTCCAAGGCAGCAGTTTAGAGTTGTTCTGAGCTTGCTTTAGAAATGACCTGACTTTGTGATGTACTCAAGCCATGGAGCCAAGACTGAAGAAACTGGGTGAGTTGAACAGGTCTACCAGCTCTCATTTTCACACTGATTTGATCAACAGAAGAGGGAAAGGAGAAGCAATCCCTGATATTTAATGGAATTTCTCACTGGTTAGGAGATATAAATCTGGTTTGGAGCTGAAAACACATGTTTTGTTGCTGTGCTTATCTTTTAGTGATACAGGTGAAAAATCAAATGAAGATCTTTTTTCTATCAGAATTAGATTGATATGTTTCTCAGCTCTGTGTCTCCCATCAATTTCCACAGATGAAACCCAATCAGCTTACATGAAATTTAACAAAAGCAAATGCCAGATTCTGCACCTGAGATAGATATAAAAGCAGGCATAAATATAAATTCGGAGAGGAGTGCCTGAAGAACAGCCCTGCAGAAAAGAATCTGGGGATGCTGGTAGATGGCAAATTTAATCTGAGTTAGCAAGGAGCCCTGGCAGCCAAGAGGGCAAAGCTCATCTGGGGTGTCAGACCACATCATGCTTGTCAATGTTTCAGAGGCATTTGTACAGTGCCCTTGAAAATATACTTTAATTTTTGTCAGTCCTGAAGTGGTCAGGCAGATGGATGATAGTTGTAGGTCCCCTATAATTCAAATATTCCATTTCATTCCATTCCATTTCACGTCCTTAGAGAGTTTAGTATTGATGGGCTACCTGAGTCAAACTCTACCATAATGAGCCTCTCTATTGATTTTCAACTGGACTTTATTAGAATATGATTTTTTTAAAAAACAGCCTCTTACACGCTTTTGCTTTTTTAAAGTCACTACTACCATAACTTATTACTTAATTTAACCTGCCACAATATATACTCGTGTCATAAAAAGCCCTTCGGTAGGTTTTTGTTTGTTTCAAAAACAGTTCCAAAACAGACACCATATAAAGAAAGGTAATTTATTCTACCATATAATTCTTATGGTTTTTTTCTACCAAAGAGAAGTCAAACTCAAGTCTTGTGGAAAAAATATTATACCACATGTACATGAAAGAAAAATTTTCTTTTGCAAAGCTTAATATGAGCAGAAGTTGATTCTGGACATAGAAAGTAAAGACTTGCTTCAAGTTATATATTGGATTTTCTTTATTATTTTGTACTGTCTAATTTAAAATGCAACTCTTCCTGGTGGAGGGGGGGGGAAGTCTGAACTATTTTATGTGTAGCTTTGTCACATATGGATTTGTTAGTTTGATCTAGATTGTAGTTTATTCATATTATCAGCTTTTTGCTAAAGATGTTTGTGCTTTCTCTGTCATGGTGACTTAAACATCTACCATACATTGCAGCAGCACATAGCACAAAGTTCTTCGCTAGTGATGAATGAAAAGAAGACTTTTGTGTGGCAAATCAGAGCCATAAAGCAGCCTGACTAGCTCTGATTATCACTCTGCTATCTGACTTTTAAACAGTGTCTCCAAGAAAGAAAGGCTTTAGAAAAAATAGTGCAAGTGGATAAAAAAATTATTCTTCCCAGTATCTCATGCACATTTTACTTTTATTACATGTTTTGCCTATATATGAAGAAATAATTCTTTAATCATATATTAAAACTTACTTACTTAGAGTCATGGTATTACTTTATAATAGTGTCATAATCTGTTTCTATGCTGTAGATTTTTGTTACAAAACATGTGCCAGATCTGAGGACTCCTGAAAAGTGGCCATATCTGCAGAATACTGGTAAAGTTTCTTTACTGGAATATTTTTAGTCAGTCATGTTTTCCGTGCCTTACATAATGACTCTGTCATGTACATTTTATCAATTTTGAGCCTTAGGCCTGTGTTTGTGAGCTGGAGTTCTCTGAGGTGTGCATGAAATAACCTTTGAATAAGGAAAAGACATCAGCTGGCTTACTGACATCAATACTGGGCACTGGGTACCAAAACTGATATGAATCAAAATATGCATATACATTGCATTGCCATACATGCTATGGCACTGCTCAGCACTGTAAACTAGTTTGAGATCCCAAAATTATAATATCTGCATTTGATTTAATCATTTGCACTAGTCTGATTATTACCAAGTTGCAGTCTGGTTTCTCAGGAATCATGACTTCCTTCAAAAACTAGTGTATGACTAACACAGAAAGAAAGCTTCTATTAGAAATTAAATTCTGTGAACATTTAATTTTTCTTTGGAGTTTTACCAGGAAAAGGGAAAGGCACATTTCTCAAAGCAAACACAAAGCCTTCAGAAAAGACTGACATTTCTTCATAGTTTGCGTCTGTCACTGACTGGGGCAGGCACAGAAGTTGTGTATTTAAGAGCCTGATGTGGGCTCCAGAAAGATTAATGCCACATTTTGAAATAGTTCAATATGATCAGGATGCTGAGGAGGTGTCACGAGCAGAGGACAGTAATTTATACCCAAACGACTCCCTCACCCTCCTTCCCCAAAAATAAGGAACTGCTCTTAACCCTACTCAACGTATTAGAGACTGCGTGTGAAACACTGATGTGAATAAAAAGACAATGTGGTGGTTCAGGAACAGTCCAATATGTTGACATGTTTTTGAAAGTATTTATGATGTTTAGCTCTTTCAAGTTAAGCATCCATTCTCTTAACCTTCAAGATTCACAGTTGCTGCTCAAATATCTTTGAAAGTCAGATACTAGCTCACTGCAAGAGAACTAAATTGAGGTTTCTGATGTCACATAGTGGTAGCAAAACTTTCAAACAATCAAACTTATCTTTGTAATCCTCACAAAACTGTGGGAGGGGAAGAGAGAGAGAAAGAGAAAGAGAAAGAAAGAGAAAGAGAAAGAGAAAGAGAAAGAGAAAGAGAAAGAGAAAGAGAAAGAGAAAGAGAAAGAGAAAGAGAAGAGAAAGAGAAAGAGAAAGATTGTTGAAGAAGTACTGTACAATCTTTTCCTTTTTTGACCTTCCTTCATGTTTTCCGTGGAGACTATATTCAGTAACATTCAGAAGCTCTCAAGAGACAAAGAACTCAACTGCTTTGATTCAGATTTTACATGAAGCATGTCTATGTTTATCAGTACAAAGGGGAAGGAATCAGCTTGTAACAGGAACAAAGTACTCAATTATAAAAGAACAGAGTAATACTCTAGCCTGTGACACATTGATGAATAATGAAAAAGCAAATGAAATCCAAGAAAGACAGAGTTTCCACACTGGGTTAGCTATATGGGATTGCCAATAATCCAGGAAATGTTAAAGAAAATCAATGCTAAATGCCAAATTACACAGAAATTTCATGGCTTCTGCTCTTTGTTCTTGTCCATTGCAGTAAAACAATCAGATATGGCAATACATAACCCTATTAACCACACCAGAGGAACTGTGTGCTCAATTATCTGCGGTGAGATTTCTTTTAATGAGGTGTTTCCCTTTTCTGCCTATTAAATGTTTACAGCCTCTTAAAGGTGTAAAGTCAGTAACAAGAGACATCAGCAGAAGACAAAAGTATTCTCTAGTTCAATGCCTTGCCTAATAACAGAGGTATAAAACACTGAAATGTGACTTCAGAAGATAGAGGGGGAAATATGGCTCCATTTCTGCTGTACTGCTTTTTCCCAACACTATCCAGGGCTGGCTGTAGCCAGTAGGGGTTGTAGCTCTTTCATGGCTCCCTTCAGCATGGGTAGTGGCATGCCTGCACTACAACATGTTAAAAGGCAGATAAAGCTGCAACAATTCAGATTAGCCACTCAGGGGCTGCACCTCTGAGATCTGCAAGAGCCAAACATTCAGATCCCTCCATTCATATTGCCCATATTGTCCCACACTTTCATCTTCTCTGTACCAAACCATTTCAGGTCTGCTGAGTAGGACTGATCCTCATGCTTTAGGGAATCATCACCTTTCTATCTCTATATGGCTGTACTCTGCCAAGATTCCTCCTTTGGACTGCAGCCACTTCTAAGAGTTGTTTTTCATTTAAACTTAATAACAGGTTCTAAAGCTGCATTTGCATCAGTGAGAGAAGCTCCCACATTCTCATGTGCTTGATTCTTAGGCAGCTGTCAACAGTGGAGAAGTCTCAGTGGGCATATCAGAAGTATCAGATGTTTCAGCTATTGAGATCTGATTCATGTCACTGGCTGAGTGAGAAGATCCTGAAGCCTATATTTGTAAAGTCATAAATAATTTTTTAAAAGTTTAACTAAAGAAAAAGAGAGGAGCTCTACAGAAATGTGGTATATGCACAATGTATTTTGAAATTAAACAATACATGTATAAGAGATGTGAATTACTAAGCTGAGGGCATGTTATTTTTTTTTGTTTGTTTGTTTTACTTTATTGCTGTGAACAAGAAATCCCACTGGAGTATTGAACTCCATAAAAAAAATTTCTGAAAAAACCTGGAAGATTGTTCAGTCAATATATCAAGACTAATTATTTCTAATTAAGCAGCTAGACAAGAGCACAAGATTGTGTACAAACACAAGAGAAATATGTTGCTCTGATATATGGACTGTGTGCATAGAAGATGTGAAAATGTTCAAACTTAATAAGAATTAGGTGGAGCAGTTAAGGCTACAGTCAAATACTTAAGATAAACCACATGCAACAGTACAAAATATGTAGATGAAGGGGAGTTGGGGAGTCAATTAACCATATAAGATGTAGATTGTACAGTTAAGGGTAGCAAATATTCCGAATTCAGTTACATATGCAAGAAAATTAGAATCAGTGGGGAAAAAATGACTAGAAGCATATAGTGTATTTCTAAAGAGACCAGACAGAAAAAGGGAAGAGGAGCAGTGAAAAAGTGTGGGTAGATATGGCAGAAGATGGATGACAAGGTGTAAAATCAAACAGACCACAAAGGAGGTTGCACTTTCTGATCGCAGGGGTGCAAACATCTACAGCCAGCTGTTCTTGCAGACCCAGGCCCAGTGGAATGACAACGACAACCCCAAGGGACAGTCCCCTGGACTCTCCATCAGGTTCTGTGACTTGAAGGTTTGATGTTGGAAGGTGGAGCAAAGGTGGACAGAATTGCATTCTAACACTAAGTGAAGTGAGGAGGAATGGGTGAAAGGATTGTATTGTAACAGCAGCTGAGCACCATTAAAAATATTTAAGAGTGATAAATAAAAGTGTCATAATTGTCTATAATAATGTGCAAAACAACATAATTGTAAATTGTTAAGAGCAGTGCTATTCCATTATTTGATAGGTTATTGACTTTATGATTTTTTTCTTTCTTAGCAGTTTGCTGCTAAATCAATAAACATTATAGATTCTTGTACCAATTGTGTTTCAGGGCAGCATTCTGAAGGGGGAGTGTTGGACTGTTGGGTACAAGTTACCCCATTATTCTCCTTTGCACAGTGGATTCCTCAGTTTTAGAAGAGAAAATGAACAGCCCTTCACACAATCACACTATTCCTATGTTGCAGCTCCAAATTCAGGTGTGTCTTGTGTAACTTAACTTCAGAGACGAGAAATTTGATTTCAGCATTCAATGTAATTGTAGGAGACCTGCTTTATCTCACTCCCTGGTATCAGGCTGCTGTGCCTAAACCAAAAGTTTTGCAGCACTCAATGCAGTCTCACTCTCTCTTCAGATATATGTGGTCTGTGACATCCTAGTGAACACAACTTACGATAGGAAGAACACAATTGCTTATAGGAAGAAACTTACCTGCATGGAACTACTGAATAGTTTTGAGTTAGCATATTTATTTAAAAGAATTTTAAATTCAAAAGAGCAAATAAATTTAAACAAAAAGTTTGTCACAATGTTATTTCCACTTTGTATTTGCTCAGATGCTTGATTTCACAATGACACAGTTACTTCTTTAAACTTGTTTTTGAAGACATCTTTCCAGAGAAATAAATAATTTTCATTTTCAACAGACTTATCTCAAAAGTCAGCAAAGATGGGGAGGTGTTTGGGTTGGTTTTTCCCTTTCCTTTCCTCTCTGCTGTGGAATTTTTTCCCATTGACATGCTAAGGGCACTGATGGCTAGATCCTTGAGACCTCAGATGGGGGGAGGGAGATCCTCCCGGAATTTTTTCCCATTGACATGCTAAGGGCACGGAAGGGGGGTGGTTAGAAGATCAGAAGCAGGTAAAGGAGGGTGGGAGGCAGTTGTCGGCTCGCTCGCTTTTGGCTTCGGAGGAGAACGGTCGTTGCTACACCCCCCGCCATCCCAATGCCGGGAGCTGCCTCTTCTGGTGTTGGACCCCGCACCCCTACTTGGACACTCTCCTGCTTCAGCTTGCTGTTCTCCGGGCGTCCGGCCTCTCCTCCACGCCTTTCCCAAGCGGGACACAGCCTCCATGGCCCCCATCGCTGCCGCAGCTGTGGGGACCCGGCCCTGCCCGGCGCCGGTGACCGCGCCCGAGGGGAGGGCGCCCTCAGCCGAGAGGGCCGCTGGGCTCGGGTTCCCTTTGCTGTTAACTTCACAGGTGTCGTTGCTTTGTTTGCCTTGTTAAATATATTAGTAAAGAACGGTTATTCCTATCCCCATCTCTTTGCCTGAGAGCTCCTTAATTTCAAAATTATACTAATTCAGAGGGAGGGATTTACTTTCTCCATTTCAAGGGAAGGCCTTTCTTTCTCTAGCACACACCTGTCTTTTCAAACCAGGACAGGGGAAAGGGGCGTGTTTCTATAATCTTTATGTGGACATTTTCTGTGTGAGTGCTGTCATTTTGAAAGATGAGAAGAAAATTGATCCAACATTACTCATTCTAATTTTGGCAAATTCTAAATTATAGTTAGCAATTGTAGGAACTATCACTCAAAACTAAGACGGATATTTCATAATTGATTTTTCTTGCTGAATATTTTTCAAGATATGTTGGAATGATGGGCTTGAGCATCACCTCGGTTATAATCAGAATTTAAAGTTCTTCACAGTTAGTGCAAGCAAGAACTTACTTCAAGCAAGAACTTACTGCAAAGAATTGTGAATAATAGCATGTAAATTATTATTTAGAAAGCAAGGTTAGTTTCTGGAAAAAGATCAAAACATTCTAAAAGCCACAAAATTGTCTGGCTTTCAAAAAATAGCATCCTTACAAGCTGGAGTTATTTTGTTACCATGTAATTTTATTTTCACTTGTATTTTCAGGCTGGGTCATTGAAATAGATCATAGGAAGTTTCATAATGCTTGGCAAAACCACATCTCTCTGAAATGACATCTGCAGTGCTGCCTTTCAAAATTTCATCAGCCTCCAAGAACAAATGTGCAAACAAGGAGAAAATGTTTTTAAAAGCCTGTAAAGGCATTACTTCCAGTGTTTCTGCAATTAAAATGTAAAGACTTCTTTTATGTCTGATTATTGCCATTACTATTTTCATAGACCTCCCCATGATTTTCTACACTTTTACTCTCTTTGGATCCAGCCCAACCTGCCATAGAATTTGATATCTGCACTGCAAGTGAACGTATATCTCTGTATTATCAGAAACAAAAATTCCAAGAGTATACGTTTAGTGCTAAAAAGTCACCTTAAGTCCTCATTAAAAAAAAATAAATAATTCAATCCTTTTAGAATAAATGTTTAAATAATTTCTTTACATTTATTCACTGCCTCCTCACACCTACATCAAATAGATTTACCAAAATTGTTTTCACTTCTAGAACTCTATGGAAGTGCAATTCTAACACACAGGTTTCTGAAGACATTGAGAGAGAAAGGAGCACTGACTAAAGGTGAAACAGGTATTTCTTTCCCCATTCAAAATCTAGGTGTCTTTATCAAATTACAGGAACATTTCACATAATTATCTCATGCTTCATTTTATCACAAAATCCTTTTATCTCCTGCCTTTAAGCCACTTCTGGTTTCTCTTTTTATATTTTCCCCTCCCAATACCCCTCTAAATTATAACTTTGATTTTCTTTTTCTGATTTATCATGCTTGTTTTCCCTCCTTCTTTGCCCAGTTTTTGATATGTTAGTTAAGGATCTGTATTCTGAGTCTTTAGTTTACAGCTCTGGTAGAATTATTGCTGTTGTGTAAATCTGAATGCTGTGATAAACAAGTAGCAATTCATATTGCTCTTCCCACTGTTGCTGTGCTTTCCTGATAATGAAAAAAATCACTTTTGAAGCCCTTGAAGCCGCACTTATCATTTGCTAATGGGTACTCCATCAGTGTGAATTGGAAGATTTGTCAGTGTTGAAGCATAAAATAAAATATTTTATTCGGGTAATTCAAGTATTCCCACAACATCTTTTAATATTGCTGTTGCTGATAAAGGAAAGAACCCAAATGTAATTCAGAGGTTTTTACTTACTCTAGAGCTGGGCTTTCTTGTCAGAGGGATTTGTGGTTTTAACTACTCATCTGAAATTTAAGAAGAGTTCTTTGAGATTCTCTGAATGGAAAATATCTGTGACTATGAGTACCTAAAATTGAGTAGGATACAACCCTCTGCTGAAGACCTGAAATTTGTCATAACTTTAATGTCCTTTGTCAGGAAGTTTAGTTTAACGACTGCCAAGTGGAAGTCAGACAAGTAGCACAATATGACCTCATCCTGTTGGAAAACTTTGTCAATAATACCTATAGAAAGAAGCAATCTAAAAAAGCAATTTTAATTTGCAATAGGGAAGTGCTGTGTTATATGGACCTGTAGAAAATGGAACTTCTTTTCTGAAAGAAATTGTCAAGACGTTTTTCATGCCAGGTTTTTTCCATCACGTTTTCTTCTCTCTACAGTTAAAATTTTTAAGCTCATAGCCAGACAATTGATTTAAGTTTGTAAGGAATTCATTTGGCTATGTTTGCTGCCATCAGTTTCTTTACCTACTTTTTCATTAAACAAAAATTACCATTCTCTCTATAAGTTATTTCATTTGCAAGTTACTTGACTGCATGGCAACTAATTTTAAAACCGTATTTAAAATAGTCACTTAAACTTATCAAAGCGTTCCTGTCTTTACTGGTTTAATCACTTGTAAAGTTTCCAGATAATTTTGTGCCTTTCTCACTGCCTTATTTTGACTGATTAGCAACCCTTCTATTGTTTTGTGTCCTCTGTTTAAATCCTGGTGCAAAAAGATCTTCCACTGAACTCAGTTCTTCAGAGCAATATTCACTTGTTTTCACTGATGGCTGCTGTTGGTTGTACTCATAATTCTTTATCTGCTGTCAGCTCTCCAGCTTTGTCAGTATAAAAGATTCCCATACACGTTCTGAGATTCAGTGCTAATTTACTGGTGCCACCTTGTCCTTCTCCAATACCAGATTTCTCCAGCATTGCATCTGACAAACAGTTTCTGACATACCTGACAACACTCTTCAACAACTTGTGTGCCTTCTCTTGTTATATAAATGTTTCCAATCACAAAAAAACCCCCCAAACCATACTGACTCTTCTATTAATGGAAATGCAATTCTTTAGAATAGATTTTCTTTAAAGTTCCTGACTAAAGTGTTATTAATGTGGTTGGAAACAGCGACAATTTCGACTTGAATAGCCAATCAAGAAGTGCAAATAATAAGACATGAATAATCAGTAGTCAAACAACAGATGAAAAATTGAAGGTTAAAATGTGTTTACATAAACTGAATTGGCTGAATTATTACCAATGACAAATTCTTTATCAAAATAGAAAGCAGGAATTCACAGAAAGAACTAACTGGATCAAATAAATTATTTCTAGAAAATAATTCAGCTGTGAAATTTATTGTTGACTAATGCTTTATAATGCCCATGGAAATAATCTGAACTACTCACACATTCTTGGATTCTTTGGAAAAAATCTAAAACCCAGAAAGTTAATCTAATACCACATCTGATATTCTAATGAACTTTCTATTCAGTGTACAGCATAAGTAATAAATAAAATTGTTAAGATGAATCAAATGTAAATGAAATTGTTAGGATGCATAAAGAGTGACTTGGAAATGAATACTGGGAAGTGCATAACATCACTGTGTAAATTGCTTGTGAGACATCACTTGACATTTTTCATTCAGTTTCATCATATATCAGAAAAGATATTGCTGAAGGTGAAGGATGGAAAGAGAATTGACAAAATATTATGCATATTACAAAATCAAAATACAGTGATTTCCACAGAAGGAGAGATTTGAAAGATTGAGTCTGTTCTGCTAAATGAAGACAAGACTGAAAGTGGGCATTTCAGGAAACTAGCAGAAGTTTCTAGTGAACATACAGAAAACAGATATCCAGCACCTACTGTCCTCATATATCAAGAGGAAAGAGAGGAAGTTCAATAAAACAATATACAAGCTGAAGCTGATCAATAAAAATACTTTTTACATAGCTATGTCTGAGATACAGAGCCCACTGACACAAAATAATTGCAAGAATAAACTTAGCAGTGTTTATAAAAGGCAATTGACCTTATGTTGATGTATGGGCTAGAGAAATATAGGAGGCATATAATCCTCATCCCTCAGCATATATAAGAAGCACCAATTGAGAAGTAATTGTAAGAAATTACTCAAATGGATAAATGGTTCATTCTCCATGACTCTATCTCTTCTGTGCTCCTCTAGAATGGAAAAGAATATGACTTCCACTCTTGCTCTGTCTACCTAGCTCTAGGGAGACAATCCAGAACCAAAACATAACTGCATGCAAGAAGGGAAGCAAGGGCTCAGAAAGAGATTGATTTCATTGAATCTCCTCCAATCTGATGGTAAGCTATACACATTGATATACAGGCCCTGGGAAAACCAAATTTCTTTTACCAAAAACAAAACCAAATTATGCCTATGACAGAAGTCCATATTATATAATTTGAATCTAGCAAATGGTTTCAGATATTTTTTAGTCGTCTCTATTATGCACAATTACAGAACAAAAGAGCAGGACAAAACTAGCTTGTCTTTAGCAACACAGCTTTTTATCTAAGGGACAAAATATTTGCTGTCTTTAAAAAGTAACCTCAGATTTGATACATTCTCATTGAAAAGGCATGGGTGGGATGCTGAATGCTGACAGTTTTTCCAACTTATGTCTTTTGCATATATTTTCCAAATTATCTAGTTCTTTTTATATTAGCACTATGACAATCTTTCCACTATATCCATTTCTTTGACAGGAAGAAAATTTTGATTTGACTTTGAAAGACAATCACTTTCATTTCTTCCTTTCCCCCTGCCCCTTATGGTTACTTGTCTTTATTCCAGAATTGCTTCTAACATGAAAACATCTATTGCCAGTTGTATAATTTCCAGGTGATGGTTTAGCTCTAACTGATAGACATCTTATAGATTATTAAATGTAATATTAAACTAATATTCATATTTTTATTTCATTTAATATATATCTAATTTTTAGAAAAAAATATATTATCTGAAGAAGGTGGTAGCATTTTTTTGTATGGACAATAAGGTACCCCTTCTGAACTTGACCCAAAACCATTGATGTCTAAGTAAACATTTAAATTTAATACAGCAAACCCTGACTTAGTCATGGTCCTGCTGGCTGAAGAAATAATGCTTCAAAGACTGAAAGGTGCCAGAGCCCAAATTTTAGCTTGCTCTCTTACAGGGAAATTACAGATCCTCTTAACTCTGTGACTGCTCCAGAGTGAACTGAACCCAACTGGTCATTTCTTCACAAGGTTAAATTCTCATATTAAAACAGCAGTACTGTAAATTGATAAGGCAGATTTTCAAAATGCAGTCAGTGGTTAAAAAATGGGGAGAAATGAGCCTCAAACATTTATTTCAAACTACATCTGACAGACGGGCAAAAACAGATACATATATATTGGCACACAAAATGCAAATTCAGCTTCTAAACAAAGGTTTATTTCTAAGATTTCTTTCTTTTTTAAAAAAAACATGAAAAGATACACAGCACTAGTATTCAAATTCAAAATGAAACTTCTAAGTTCAGGATGAATAAAGGCTTTTTTGTTCATATTTCTAAGTGTAAAACCAATTTTTCTTTTTTTCCTTTTTTTTTTCTTTTTTTGACTACAGATAAACAATACATTTGAGGTCAACTTGAAATAATTCTTTTCTCCTCAATTTTCAGACTTGACAGTAAACTGCAAAATCAATGATTTACACAGCTCTCCTACATGACCTAGAGTTCTGTGATTCATCACTCCTCACTCAAGTTTCATTAGCTGTTGTCTAAATGCTCATTATCTTTTAGAGGTGTGTATTTTATCCTTTGCTTCATCTTCCTTAAGGAAAGAAATTATTTGCTCATTTATAGCACAGCCAACAATTGTACTAACTAGCCTTGCTGCATAATTGGAGAAAATCTCTCAAGAGGTAAGTAAACATGAAGGAGGAAAATAAATTATTCAGAGTGACCAAAAGTCTTAGGATTTCTTCCTTCTTATTTAAAATAATTTCTTTAATTATCAATACTATGATCAGAAGTTCTGACTGTTGTAAAATCTTCAAATTTTGAACACAGTCATTATTTCATATCTTACAAAAATAACACAAAATCACATGGCTACAACTTTCAATAGAGCTAATTGGTTATGTTTGTTATTCTCTGTAGTCCAGAAACCTTCATTTTTATTACAAATACTGTTCTGGGAATTAATTTCCCTCTGACATAGAGTGATTCTTAATAACCAATATTTTGAGGTTGCTGTTATTATCAGTCTGAGATATTCCAGTGTAAAGGAATAGAAATTCTGTGCATTTTGCCTTGAAATCTCCCCTGAAATCCAACTGTGGGATGAAAGAGAAAGAAGCAGAGTTTGAAGCCTGTAGGTATCGAGGAGGAAGCTGGAGGGAGAGTCATAACCAAAATTATGTTCTGCTTTGTGTCTTTCCTCACAAGAATTCCTGCTCCTGCACAGCAGAGCTCCAAATATGCCCATTTTGCAAATGAATTCCCTGAGAGGAGAGGAAAAAATTGTAGGGAGACAGCAACTTGGACATATTCAGTCCCTTAATTTTAAAGGACGTTAAAGAAGAAAGATGAAGTGCCTAAATGGTATTCATGTGTCTCTGTGGTGTATGCCATGGGAATATATCATCCTTGTAACACACTATGGATTAAAATTTTAGATCTTTATTTCTGATGTTGTGTGGCTGCTTGATGACCTGCAAGCGCAGCCAAAGTTTAAAGATGCTTCTTTGGATGGTACTTCATATATTGGAAGATTTTCACACTACAGCTGATTGCAGAGAGATGTTGAAGTTTTGTGGGAGGGTAAACATCATAATGAAACCAAGCATGGTGACAAAAAAAAAATAGTCCGAATGGGTGAAGTTAGTCTGAAGAATTTTGCCTGATTATATTGATTATGACAAACTTCCTTCTGCTCCTTGGGATGTTAATCGTGTCCAATGTGGTCCTTTTTTGTTTCACTCAACAAAGTTTCCTTATGCCATGTACAAAACATATGTTATTATGTTGTATTTTATTTTAACTCATTCTTTCAGCTCTCTCCAAAGCTCACTCACTGATTTTGCCAGACATGCTGTAAGGCTACAGGCTAATTTCCCCATAGCCCAGATATATCTTTCATGAACATACATTATTAACTAGATTGTGAAATGTCCTCCAGACAGACTTCTGGTGTTGTGAACAAGTCAAGTCTATGATGATTCTCTTCTTAAGTTAGGTCAGGTCTGAGAAATACTCTAACAGGTCTTCTCAAAGTGCCTTTGTCACCCATCCAGGTACCAGAGAAAGTTTTACTGATCACACAGACAGTGAGAAATTTGTCTATGTGAAAAAGGTGTCAAGACAAGCCAGCACAGGAACCACATCTCACAGAAGATAAGATATCAGTCAGGGAAAGACCTGAAAAAAACCCAGTAATTCTGTTGATGAGTCCTGGGCCAGTTCCCAGACTTTTCAAAGCCAGGCAGGATATTCGTAGCAGAATTAACAGCAGTTATTGCTTACCCCTTTAACAGTGGGATGCCTTGGGACTCCTCATGTCAAAATCATTTTCATCAGAGAAAAGGACTAAAACTTGTGCACAATTTGCTGTTTCTCTGATTGATCATCATCAAAAAAAAGCTCTGTATATTACTAGGTTCAGTGCTCAGTTCATTGAGATTACTCATATGGATGAAGGCACTTTCAATTGCTCCTCTTTCCTTGCCTGTCTGAATGTTCTCCATGTACTGTGGGACACAGAGGAGGGAAAGGAAGAACAGCAAGGGGGGAGATCACAATTTCCATCTGTTTCCTTCTGATACCATTAATAAAACAAGATTCTGTTGCAATTATATAACTTGGGAATAGAGGATGCTCTCACATTTTAGTTTAAAATGTTTATTTACTTGCTTTATATTTCAAGCTCCCAAATACTGGGACTTTTTGTGGAGCAAAGATAGAGCTCAGCACTGGCTTTGATTCACAGATGACCCTGTCAGGTACCACATATGATACTTGACAGCTCAAGGACTCTTCTACCACCACAATAAAAAGCATCTCCAAGAGAGTGGGGAAAAGATACAGTAAGATACAAGAGTATATGGTTCCTACTCCTAAAAACTCCTGCATTGTAAGTTTTGCTGCAGCCAGTTTTTTCCTATCCAAAAAACTTGTGTCCTCACTTGTGCCTGGCTGCCACCTGTCATTTATATTACAGGAAAGTTAACAGCACACTGTATTGACTCCTTGTCCATCTGCAGTATTCAAGAGCCATTTATAAATGCTTACTACTGCTATCGCAGTTCTAACTTCATTTCTTGTTCCATATGTACAATTATGCCTTTGCTTTATTATTTTCATCCATGCCTGTGTTCCATTGCAGCTGCTGTTTGGACTTAGGATGACAGAATATTCTCCATGTCTATATAAAGTCTGCTCTTTCTAGGTCCCATCCCCCTGCAGTCCCCTTAATCCTAACCTGGCAGACAGACTTCCTTTACCTGTAGAGACATCCTTACTTGCTGAGCTAGTTGATGGGTGGGAAAGTAAAATCATCTCCTAATGAAACCATGGGCCACTGCACGGGCATAATGTGGGTGTTACCTACAGAGGGGCTGATATTGCTGCAGGGAAAATCAACTCATCTGCACAGCTCATTGCATGTTCCCAAGAAGCATAGATCCAAGTCAAGCTGCTCAATTCCCCTTCCTCTGACACTTTGTGGCTAGTGCAGTTCATTCCACAGGGGGCATTCAGGGACACGTTGGAGGATATAGGATTATGATTGTCTTGGACCTCTTGTGAGGGCAAGGTACCACATAACTGCAAAATCTTACAGTTTAGCATAGATTTACTCAGTTCCTCCTGAAAGACTTGACAGAATGAGACAGGCACATGGCATTCAGAGCAGCATTGATTACAGCTTTACTGCATCCTTCTGTCTAGAGGCATCAGTCACTTCCACAAGACAACGTCGTCCAAAGACTATGGCTCCTGCTGCTCAGCAGTGCTGTGCCCCGAGTGGTGACACCCCGAGCTCTGCTACTGCAGCCCATGACATGATCATGGCCACTTTCCCCTCATCAGTGCCTCTGCATCCATGTGAGGCATTGTGCCTGTAATCCCTTTTAGATAATAAGGTCTGACAGGCCAGGCACTGCCAGCTAGTTATGTACACCCTGAACAAGTTACAGGTCACAGGGCTGAAATCCAAATGGCTTTAACCACTCAGAAATCACACTGATTCACTGCCTCAAGCAGCCTATGGTGAGATGGGGATGGAGACTGCAGATACGAATTAGGAAACCAATCTAACACAGACACAAGATAGTTCCTGCCCATTATAGCAATGGGTGTCAATACAGTCATGGCTGGCAGCTTCTCTGGAAGCTGTGTTTTCCCACAGCACTGAGACTGAAATGGCTGCAGGAGGTGAGAGTCATTCAGATTGGGACTCACCTCTGCCATGATATTTGCCTTCCACTTTCAGGGGCTACAGGATTTATGCTCACTTTGGCCTGTTGCAAAAAATCCGGTCTCTCAACTACATACTACCTTGGTTATACAGAACCACTGGTTAATTTACCTGGAACTCATAGGAAAGGAAGGGTGATTTTACACTCCACACATGAAGGGGTGTCTTGGTTTGAAA
>VZTT01054291.1:2860-14469 GCA_013400855.1 Buphagus erythrorhynchus | reverse complement strand
CTTGTCAGCTTTTAATATTATGCTATTGGCTAAAAGGTTGTTAAAAGACTTTGTAACAAAGCGAACTTCGTCTGCTGTGCTAGCAGCTGAAGCTGTTCCCTTGCTTGGTTCTGTAAAATTAGACTGATGATTGTGATAAAATAAAGCTTTGAGACAACTGCTTCAGCATTCTCATCCTGTTGTTTGTGTACATAGATAAATGTAAATATAAAATAAGAGAAAAAATATCCCAGGAAAACCCAACACCTGCTCTAGGTGACCCTGCTTTAACAGGGTTGGACAAGATGACATGGAGAGGTCCCTTTCAACCTCAATAATTTGGTGAATCTGATTCTGTGGCTCTTGTATATCACATTCCTCTTGGAAAGTATCAGAAATATGGTCTTTGGTTTGCTCCCACAGGAGTAGAGCCTAGACCTGCGTGGACATGGCTGAATTGCTGTTCTATACCACTCACTGCATTGCTCTGGCCATGGCTTTGAGGGAATTAAAAAACAACCTCAGGACAGAAGTGCAGCTCTGCTCCATTTCTTCCTTAGGGAAGCTGCCAGGACCAGCACCAAGGACTCTGTACCTCTCCTGCTGCTGCCCTTCCTGTCCCTCAGAGAATGCAGCTCCAGGCAGTGAGCACATCTGATGCATGGCACATCTCCAAAAAGCAACAAACTCAGCCAAGACTCAACTCTGAAGTGGCAGAGAGACGAGCCTGAGCTGAGCCCCAGCCGAGTCCAGCAGAGGCAAGCAGACAGGTCCGAAGCAGCAGCACCATACAGAATTAAATCAGTGGAGTGGAGCAGTCTGGAGGTGGGCACTGCAGTGCTATGCAGATGATCCAGCTTTTGGGGGGGTTGTCCATCAGCATTTTTCACTGTGTTGGGCATGGAGATGGGGAACACTGGCTGCAGAGAGCCCCCGCCAACTTGTCTTTGTCTTGGCAGCCACACGGAACTGAGATGGTGAACAACATCTTTTGTGTCTAAAGCACCTTTTGTTTTGGATACTTTTGTTTTTAATATTGTTGCTGTTACTGTGTGTCTCTTATTCCATTGCTTTTTTTTCAATAAATTGTTATCTCAACCCATCGTTTCTGCCTTCTGTCTGTCCCACCAGAGGGGGGGCTGGGGGAAGGGGAGCAGTTTATTTGGAGTTCAATTCCCAGGTGTTTTTTTTTAACAACCACAAGTATACAAGGGCTTTCAAGACTAGTTTTGGCAAATAGTGATTTGTGAAATCAGGGGAGTGTGAGGAATGGAAAAACAGGAGATGTGAGGAATCAAGCTCACGGTTCAGTGTTACCATCCTTCTGTGGGCCAGCAAAGCCCAAATGCAGCTAGATCCCACCACACAGGGGCAACTTGATTTCTTAGGACTTCATGATGCTGCAAGGTCTGCATTCAGTGAGTAGCACTTCTATGAGCTGGGCCAACCTGAAAGTCTAGTATGTACTGCAGGCCACAGGGAGCCTCAAATTTATCTGAAAAGATAAATATCTGAAAAGCTGTCCACAGGGACAGCTGGGGGCACATGCATCTGCATCAGCACAATTTTTTATAGAAGTCTTTGGGCCCCATTTTTAGAAGTGTTTAGGGGTGTTTTAGCTGATCAAACTCCTGGTGGTGCTAAGCAGATTTGAATGAGCTGCTGTGTAGGCATCCAGGATCCACCACAGTGGAGAGGGAGTGAAGAAAGTGGAAGGATTAAGGAGCTGGATTTGATAGCACCGAGACTAATAACTTGTCCCACTGTGCATTTCACATGAAATTAGGCTTCTCAGTCTCTCTTCCCATTTATGGTACCTCTTTCAGACACAGCTGGTGTCACTTGACTGTTTATGCAGATGTTCCAGCTGTTAAGGACTTTAATCTGGCCCTTCTGCTGCAAGGTTTACAGCATAGAAAGCGTTAAGCACTTTATGTGAATTATAAATCATTCACAAACTAGATGATCCCAGCTTCTGTAATAGTCCATCTTCAAGGCCTCAAGGCTGGAGCTAGTGCTCCAAGCAGCTAATCAGTAGGGAAAGTTGCAGCAGTGCTTTTGATGCTGTGAAGCTGCCAGTTGCAAGAGCCTATACACGTAACTGAATTGGACACCTGGGAGGTTGGGCTGTAGTTATAGCTGTGAAAACAGCAGCCGTGCCAATACTATGAATCTAAGCACCAATCTGTTGTTTTGGGAGCCTGGATTATTTTGAGAGACCTAGCAAATGACTGTCAAGGAGACTTAGAGCTACAGCTATAACTAGTGATGGGATGTTTCACAGGTATTTTCTTAGGTCTTGAGGTAGTCACATCAGGCCAGGTCCACTCCAATATGTGTATTTACTTTCTCAAAATGGGATGATTGCTTGGACTAAGAGCCCTGCAGAGGCTGGTACAGCTGATGACTGGGAGAAAATTCAATTAGGAAAGAGCTACCTTTTCTGCTCACAGCAGTATAGGGCAGATATCCCAAAACTCCAATGCCCTTCTGTGACTTATGAAAACTGGACTTCACGTTCCCAAGTCATTTTATACTAGCCTTTCACATCTCTTTCTTAATTTCTAGAACAAAAATAATTACTCTTCCACTAGTGGGGAATAGAAGGCAATAGTGAAGTTAAATATGGTACATTCAGGGTTTATGTTCCCATGAAACATCTGTCTCATGAATATAAGTCTCTCAGTTTGCCGAGCAAAGACAGAAAAAAATCTTATTTAAAGCAGCTCTGTTGAAGAAACAGTTTTCTTATTACATAGTGTTGACCATTACCTTCTAATAGTTGCTTGTGTTCCTCCTAGTTTTAGTAAAACTAATTTTATAGTTGTAACAGTATTTAATCAAAAAATAGTACAAAAATTTTCTAACACACAACAAAGAGAGTTCTGCCTACCTACTCACCCGTTCTATTGGATGTATTTTAAACTAGCTTTGAGACAACATTGAATGTTCTAAATATATTTAGCAATATTAAATACAAATTACAAGTCAACAGGGCTAGCTACAAAGCATAAGGCTTACTGACACTTTTTTCCTTCATAGAACAAGACTTGTAATTCAATTATGTACTCATAGGGGGAGAAAATGGTGCATGTTCCAGCCAGCAGCTCCCATTGTCCACATGTGCATTCTCATATCACACAGATCTAATAATTCCTTGTTAAAGTCATCATTTCCCATTAGATGAGCAACTGTGGCTGGTAAAAGGTAATGGTTACAGTGTGTTACACAATTAACACAGTGTGAAATGAACTGAAATATGTTTTCTAAAGAAGATTTTCAATGGAAATGGAGTATTTAGACTGTGTATATCAAAAATACATACACAAATGTGGATTGTACTGAATATTTTTACAAAACTGACAGTGTGCTCAGTCACAGCAGCTCTTATACTATAAATAAAATTAGTATGCTGTCAAAAGCATAGCAAACATTCTTTAGGACTATGAAAGAGAAAGCTTGTATTAGAAAAAAATAACTTCAAGTTGTCTGGAAATACATAAATGATGGAAATATTTTCAGGTTTTGTAATGGTTTCTGCCACAAAAAGTACTAAAATTTCATATAATCAGAAGGACTGCAGTAGATAATAGACAGCAAGTTTAGTGTAAGTAGAATGAATTCAGAAAAGAAAATTATATGGGTCTGGTGATTTAAAAAAAAAGGAGAAAAGAAACTAGCAAACTCATAAGTGAACAGTTTACTGTGTTGTCTACACGATATGTTTCAAACTATCCCAGAATAACTCATGTAGTCAGTGAACCACAATATCCAGCAGTTCTTAGGTTCAGAAGTTGCTTACCAATTCACTTAGTTTCTGCCTATCAATAAAGAGAGCAGATATCTGATCTGAATTTTAAAAAATAAAAATCCATACATCCTTTCATGTTGTAGAGCAATTTTACTACCTGTAGGCTAAATTCAATTCTGTGGAATTTAGCATGATGAACCCATTTTATGTGTCACCTGGATAGTGACACACTGCTGGAATTTGATAAAAGGTGCTTCAGAAGATAATGAAATGAAATTTGTTCTTCAAGTGCATAAATCATTACCAAAACTAGAGACTGCTCTAGAGCCATTTAGACAGGTCTATGTGTGACTGTGTTCCTGCTAACAATTCTTGCTTCTCAAATGGATTTATTGGTATAAGGCAGTCTGACCAGGTTAGAGCACTGGGCAGGTACAAGTGGCAGCCTCTGACCATTTAGACAATTCCTGAGGCACTGTTGTGCTCAACAGAGCACATATCTGACTCTCAGGTGGCCCTTAGGAATCTTTGGTGTTAAGAAGCCCCATATCAGAATTATAAGATCACAAAATGGCTCGGGCTAGAATAGAATCAGAATCATGGAATCATAGAATCCTAGAATATGTTGAGATAGAAAAGATCTGTCAGGATCAACTCCTGGCCCTGTGTATAAAACAGCAAGGATCACACCGTGTGCCTGAGAGCATTGTCCAAATCCTTCTTGAACTTAGACAGACTTGGTGCTGTGACAACTTCCCTGGTGAGCCTGTTCAATCACTCTCTGAGTGAAAAATCTTTTCCTGATATTCAANGAATCCTAGAATATGTTGAGATAGAAAAGATCTGTCAGGATCAACTCCTGGCCCTGTGTATAAAACAGCAAGGATCACACCGTGTGCCTGAGAGCATTGTCCAAATCCTTCTTGAACTTAGACAGACTTGGTGCTGTGACAACTGCCCTGGGGAGCCTGTTCAATCACTCTCTGAGTGAAAAATCTTTTCCTGATATTCAACCTAAACCTCCCCTGATGCAGCTTGATTATGAGAGTAGAAAATCTCAAGACACACCCAGATGTGGTGTTGTGGTGGAGATTCCTATCATAGTCATGAAATAATGGAATCATCATAGAACCATAAAATGGTTTGAGTTGAAAGTGACCCCAAAGAACATCTAGTTTCAAGCCCCTTGAAATGAGCAGGCACACCTTTCACCAGGCCAGTTTTCTAAGAGCCCCATCCAACCTGGCCTAGAATGCTTCCAAGGATGAGACATACACAACTCTGGCCAACCTGTTCCAGTGTTGTCACCACCTTCACAGTGAAGAATTTCTTCCTAATATCTAATCTAAACATATCCTTTTGACTTGAAGCCATTCTTCCTTGTCCTGTCACTCCATGCTCTTATAAATAATCTCTTTCCATCTTTCTTGTAGGCTCCCTTCAGATGGCAGAAGACTGCAATCAGCTCACCCTGAAGCCTTCTATTTCCAGGCTGAACAAATCCAATTCTCTCAGCCTTTCCTCTTAGAAGAGGTGCTCTACCACTCCAATCATCTTGGTGTCTCCATAGAATCAGAATCAACAGGTCCCTGTCCTTCCTGTGCTGGGACCCAGAGCTGATGCAGCACTGCAGGTGGGGTCTCACCAGCACCAGAGGGGCAGAGCAGAGGGGCAGAATCTCTCCCTTGCCCTGCTGCCCACGGGGCTCTGGATGCAGCCCAGCATATGTTTAAGATATGGGTAAGCATCTCAGAAAAGGATTTCAAAACACTGGCACATACTACATTAGAGAAAATCTGGCTGAATCTCAAATACAGGCAATATTCTGCAGGTCCCTTGCTGCAAAAAGATGAAGTTCATCTTCCAGTCCAAGATGAGATCAGGCCATTAGCAATCAAGTTACACAATACAAAACAAATTTAAAACAAACAAACCAACCAAAAAAAACCCTGATGCACTTATATGTGTCTTCCTTTTGGGTCAGAAGTACCTCTCAGGTGAAGAGATACAGAGGCTAGATGTGGAAAAGAAAAATGCTTAAAACCAAGGGTCTATCTATACTATATGATGGAGCACAGTACAGCAATCCCACCTGTAACTGCAGAAATAGCATGGCAGGTTTTATTATCTATTTTTCCTATGTTGCTCTCATGCTAGATTTCTTTTTCATAATTATTCTATTGCTCTTCCCTTGGGTATTGCTTTACTGTAGACCACTATACTTGTCCTTGAGGCTTTCATTTTACAGGACTACCAGGTATCAGGTGTTTGATGAGACCAGTTAAGAGAATAATTAGGAGATGCATATTTTATGCTATCAGTAGGATACAGTAGCTCTGAGATAGTTTTGAGGCACCATGCAGTGTCTCCTTTTCCTTGTCTTTATCCCTAACCTTCATTTTTATCCTCCATAATGCACACCTTTAAACTCCCATCTCTGTTTAATGTTTTTTTGGGACAAGGATTGTCTGTTTCTGACTGCACAGTGGGATCATATACCCTGTTATGCAAACAGTAAGTAATAAATAGCAAGCAATAAATAAATAATCGTATGACAAACACAAAAAAACTCCATTAGTTCTATTCCTCTGTATGCAGTCCATTGAAGGGAGCCAACTTTTTGTAGGATAGTTTCTTTACAGTATCAAGATCACACTCTGGTCTGGGAATGGGATGAAGAGGTGTCTAGTTTCAAAGATGAAGAAGAAAAGGCACCACTAAAACATCTACTGACTAGATCTTGTCTCTCAAAAATAGGGAAAGATTTACTCAGCTATCCTATCTCATTGAGAAGATTCAGTTACATTAGTCTATGAGACAATTATGACTTATATATAGGCATGATGCCTTTGGTTGTAGTAGTATTCATTAAAATTGTGGCAGAAAATCCAGAGACTCTAAACTGAATCTTATCACAGATTTTGGTGGGCTTGAAGTTGGATATCACATAAACACTCTGATATGCATTTGAGACTGTTCCAAGTACTTCAAATAATGTCAGTGTTTTTACATAAGCAAAGAACACCAGAAATTACAGACCAAAACTTGACTCGATATAAATACTCAGAAGACTTGATTCCCTCATAGTGTAAATCTGACCTTGTAACTATGTGACATATGTGTACATATGTACATATATGTATATACACATATGTACATATGTGACCTATGAGTAACCCTCTGTGAAAATGGTGTAATGTAACTTGCCTGAACAGTGAAATGCTGGAGCATGATATCCCCTTCTGTAGTTGAAAATACACACAAAAGAATATATCTGCTCTTAAATCAAACACACTCTACCTATTTGCAGATGATGTCCAGATAGGTTACTTCAGATGATTGGCAGACAGAGTTTATAGCCAAATCTCTTAGAAACCAGCAATTTATTTTCGGTCCACAGACCTTTGAAGCTATTCTTCATGACTCAGATCGTCCAAACATGATTTTTTCAATACACTGAGGGCATTTGATAGTTCAAACTTACAAAGAAATTGGCAATAATGATGCTCTTCAATAGCTCTTTTCAGAAACTCCAAAACAATGACCTGTAATTGTAGGTGAAAAAAATATTGTCATGTCTCAGCAGAATAGCTTTTCTTCAAGTGGAATATGTGCAATAAAAAGCCCTTACATAATTGTCTAGAGCAGTGGTGAAGAGGACAGAGGGAAGTGTCAGGTCCTTCACACAGATCATGCAGAAATATTTTTAGGTAGGAAGAGGAGGCAGATCTGTCTTCTTACTTTGAACAGCAGGAAGTAGAATTACTAAGGAGAGACCACATGGATAAGCTGATGCAGTTCCTCATGGAAACGCTGCTCCGCAGTTGTTGCCTCCTCACAGAAGCATAGTCCTTGGAAAGCAGATGTTCCACACTGTCTCTATTTAGGCTGATGTTATGCAGGACTAATATACATAATAATAATATAACTAAGTGAAGAGTGGAAAGATCCTCTTCTGACAGAATTTCTGCAGGAAATGAGGTAATTTATGCCTATCAGGCTGTTAGGCAATTGAGAATAACTGGTATTTTAGTTCCAATAGTGAACAACATGGCAAATAAATTCTGAGTATATCGATTAATCAGTGAACAAGTAAACAGAGAGAGAGACACTTTCCTCCACTAGAACGTAAATGGTCTTTCATTTGTTTTTTGATTAAGCTGTAGAGGTTAGATTCACAGGACAAACACACCTTGAAGCCCATCAAGCTTTTCCTTATGATACTGAACCCAAAATTTCATGCTATTCTTTCCTAGCTGACTGACTAAACAGTTCCCTTGAATAGCTAGATCTCCTTCCCAAAAAATACAGGCCAAAATTGCCCTTGTTACGTTGCTGTCTATCAGGAGAGAAGGTAAAGCCTACACTCCTTAAAATTTCAAACAATAAAACTCCAGAATATTTGAAAGCTTCAATCCTGCTTAAGTGCTGAACAATGAATACCTAACATATGCCTAAGCCTTACACTTTTCTCTTCTTGAAATCTTGGAGTTGTTCAGAATGGTAAGTTTTTTTCAGAGCATATAGAATAGAATAGAAGAGAAATCATAGCCTTAGAGAATGCAGGTAGAGTGGATAATTTGGCAGAGTAGGGAACACTGAATTTTGAACTAGAATTCATGTCTTCCCCTCTCTAGGCAAGTGATGTAACCAGATGGTTCTTATAGAAATGGTGAGGATGAAACCTGTATATTTTAAAAGGGAAAACTTTTTTCATTGCTTTGAAGGAAAAACAGGAATGAGGACTGATTCAATATATACTGCAGGTGTCATGAGATCTGATTCAAAGAAGGAAGACAAGTCTGAGTATTTGGAGAGAATAGCCCGGGAGAAGAAGAAGCAGAAAAATTCTTTTACCAGCAAACTGCAGAAATTAGACTGGTGTTAAATGAAATCACTTTCTCAGTTCTAGTTCAGGATACACAAATTTGTTCATGCACTTTTTACATCCAGGTGTGAGCTGACTTCACTTATCCTATGAACTACCTCCCTTCAGCCTGAAAGCTGTGCATATTTATCACCTCAGTGATATTCTCAAATTTAAACCCATCACAGAGGTCTATTAGCACAGGAGAGAGTGTTAATACAGCTTCCTCCTCACACCCATTTTGATCAGAACACTGGCAAAGTCTCTACCTGCAAGTAATCAAAGAGAACAGGACCTTTGTTTTCACACTCTATATGTTCTGATAACCATATTAGAACCAGAGGTAAACAGAAAGCTGATGGCTAATAGTAAAACAGTGTAAAGAGTAGACATAGGTGAGTTTTGTTTTGCAAATATTTGTAGTTAAATTTTTATAAAGAAGGATCAAATTCAGATTATAAATAAATGATGAAAATTTAATGATAAGAAAACTGAAATAATATTTAGAGAGCTAAAGTCCTTGTTTTGACAAGAAGATATCATTAACATTTCTTAGATATGTAATGTCCATTAAAATGTGTGAGCTTGTCTCAGAGTTATATAAAACTGATTTTCCTAAACTGAAACCTCTGATCTAAGCAAAGTTTTTATTTGTAACACATACATACTAACAGGTCAGAGGTAACAGGTACTTCTAATATATTAAAAAAATGTCAGCATAAATCCCAAAGAAGCTATGAATAGCATTCTCCAAGGAATTATTTCACTCATTAGTATGAGAAGGAATTAGGCTCTTATTAATTGTCACTGATTCCAAGAGAAATACTTTTCTGCCTTGACTTTACACGCAAGAATCTACTTAAAGTTTATGACCTTTCTTCCTTTTAAAAGCAGATAAATTAAAAAAGTAGCTCATTCCCTCAACATGTTAAAGGTATCTCTTCTGGTGAATAATTCTTCCAGTCTCCTGTTTAGTCCTCAGTGAATCACTGCTTTAAACGTGTGTGATTGTAGTCTAAAACCTGTAGACGTCTTGGTTATTCTCACAAAGTTAAGGCTCCACTTGTGCCATCTTGCAATGATTTACAATATCATTAAAGACTACAAAGACGATGAAGAGTTGATGTAACTTTGAAAGGAAAGAAGGGGGAGGAGAGAAGTGCTTTATTGAATACCAAAGTTATCTTGATAAATGGGGAGATTGGTCCAAAATCAATAACAAGAAATTCAATAGAGACAAGTGCAGAGTACTACACTTGCAGCTTGTCTACACAAACAGATTAGTACAGCAAAGTAAAGCATGAATTTACAGTACACTTGCTACTGCATACTAACTTTTCATGCTGACACTTTGCTAAGCAGTAAGTATAGCTCTCTGTGATGTCTTCTACTTCAAGTTTTGCACAGAGACAGCATTAGTGCAGGCTACAAGTATCCACAGGGGACTCTGACATGGAGAAGCTAGTGTGCTGTAAATTTATACCCTATCTTACTGAAATTTGGTAGTTTAAATTCTACTATAGGCAGGGAAAAAAAAATCAAATGCACAAATAGAAAATGTGGAATTACAGGTTAGATAACATTACTGCATAAGCAGGTTTTAGTCAGCATAACCAGCCTGGTCAATAATAAATGATGATAAATAACTATAATATTAGTATTACATAGAACACTGTTACAAGTACATAGAAAGAAACAGAAGAGAATTATTCACATTCTGCTTTTCTTGCTCTTGGCAAGACATAAGCCAGAATAGTCTGTTTTCTTTGGAGTTCCACTTGAAAGGATAGGCAGATTTTAGACTAGTCAGAAGAATGCAGTCAACCATGCTAAAGAACCAAGACTGCTAAACCCACAAAAACTATGACTAATGGCTGAGTATTGTAACGGTCTTCAAAGACATAAAAGAGTGCTATAAGAGAACTTCCTGCCTTTTTTTTTCCAGTCCAAGAAGACTTGGAAGGAAATAATTGTTTAATTTGCAATTGTAATATTCCATACCAGCAGTTTGGAAGAGTTGATGTTTACCATCCTGAGGGGTACAAGAGCAGGGCAACAGTGGAGACAAGGGTAAATGGGTCCATTAATCTCATTTCTAACATCATGACATGTACTAGGAGTGAGTGCAAGAACAGCAGTAAGAAAGTGAGAGACTTCAAGATTAACTTTCTTTGAGGAAAGGGTACAAGAACATTCAGTTTGAGAACTACTGAGTTTGGAGACAATTTACCTAGAAAGAGCAAGTAATTAAGCACACTGGAGGGTTCTAAAAACTATTCATAGACAAACATCTTTCTATGTGGTCTAAACATTCTTGAACCTTTCTCCAGGCAGGAGCTCAGAAGTAAACAGCTTTGCAACTCCCTTTAATTTCTTTTTAAACCCATAGCAGCCATGCTAAAATGTGAACCTTCTGGTGGTGTGTACTTGGCTCACATATATTCTTTGCAATTAGCTATGGAGCAGCAGCACCTACTGAGTGAAGCCTGACAACAAGTTAATNTGGAGCAGCAGCACCTACGGAGTGAAGCCTGACAACAAGTTAATGGGACTCTAATTTTATATCTGATCATCTACCATTCATTTTTCAGTTTCTCATCTAATTATCTTCCTCATCTTTTCTATACATAAAAAGAAATTTTAGTGTTATACTTCTCATCATTGAAAAGAGAAATAAATATGTTAATTACAGTATATGTAAATTATGCTTATATTTATGTGTTCTTTTATAATTCATTTTCATTTGCTTACTTAAGTGTCACTCTATGCACCTCCTAGTTATCCATATATAANGAGTTGGCTGCATTTCTCTTCCACAAAGACAGCACATAGAAATTATCTTAAACTAATAAATCAAAAATCAGTACCAGCTAGAAAAAGAGTGAAGAGTAAATTTAAAGTATTCCAACTGGATAAACTAAAAGTTCTGGAAATTTACAAATTCAAAAAGTCAAAGGGGAGATTATGGTTATAGAAAGTTAGTTGCCTTCTCTTGGCAACTAGCCATCAGAT